>VFFE01008364.1:2764884-2853289 GCA_008921705.1 Burhinus oedicnemus
TACTGGAAAGTGATGCTGGCTGCTGTGTTGCTAGGAGGACCTGAGGTTGTGACTCCTGCCGGGAGCACTGCCCCTGGAGAAGCACTCTTCGCTGGCACTCCTTCTCCCTTTGCCTTGGTCAGAGTCCACCAGCCCTGGCTCTCCACAACTTTCCATGCAGTTGCCATCCAGCTTGGCTCTCGCCCGCAGTTGTCCTCACCCGGCTCACATCTGGGGTGACACTGTTCTCACAGTGCAGAATTCCTCCTCAGCTTTGGTATTCCCTTTGCCTGAGAGTGGGAGAAAGGCCAGAGACACAGTGAGCACAAGAGAAACCCTGACCTGTTTGCTACGCAGAAATGCTTGCTAGACACAGAGGCAAAGCTATAGCCGCTCCACAATGACTTTTTCCTCTTCTCTAAAAAATAGAGGGAGGAAAATTAATGAATGTTTCCTTTTTTGTTTTGTTCTGCTGTTTTTTCTCTGGAAAAACCATCCTAGGATCTGTACATGTTGTACCTGACACATACAGTTTTGAAATATGGGATTTGTCCCTTTGGCAACAGCGTAATGGGGTTGATGTAGGCTCTGGTACAGAGTACGAAGAAAATACTGTCACCTGAATCTACTCCAGCCACTCACAGCACCATAACTGATGTTCATGGCATGACATAGTTGTTACAAATAATTATAAAAGCGCCTTTAATATGTGGCAGCATTGGTTGTCTTAAACTTTCATTTCTAAATAGTGTTTTTAGCCGTGACTCTATGTAAGACAAATACAAAATGTGATGGAAAGTACAGAATTCACTGTAGTCTTGGACAGAAATATCATGAAGAGTTGAAATAAAGCTCTTACCTTTTAGATAGCCATCTTAGGTGTTTCTCACCATTATTGAGAAATAAGTAGGATTAAATGTAGTTAAATAAGGGTTACATAAAAACACAGACAGACTAGAGATTAAATTGATAATGCTTTTAAACATACTGACCGTTTTTTCTCTCTCTCAGAGCTTGTTATGTCAATGACTATAGTCAATGACTATCTTTTTTTACACAGTTGTTGCTACTTGCAGTGATTTTTCTTTGGTCTAATTTCAACTACTATCAAATCACGCAGCAGCTGCAGAAGTATGTTTTCTTCACCGAAATGTCAATGAGGTTTGGCCAGTTTCTTTACAATAGCGAATTTACAACTGTAATTCCTATACTTTATACTTCTAGATTAAGAACTGTAATTTGTTTTATGGAACTACATTTGGACTATTGGATTACATTTTATCTTCAACTGATACCTAAAAGTGGTGCAAAATTTAACAGCTTGCCTTGTCATATTTTATTATGAGCATTTTATGCTATTATTTCTCACATGGCCTTTGGCTTTGCCTCTGGCTTTCTGAAAAACAGGTGGATTTTTAGGGATTTTTTTTGTCTTCCACAATCCTGAACTTCCTAAGAGTGAGATTCACCTGAAACCATCCTGCCAGTTATGTTTCAGTTAGACAACCTAAGCTTTTGTAGGGCTTTTCAGTCTTTGCAGAGGTTTTCTTTCATCAGCCTTCTCATCTGCATAATTGACTAAACTCTTAGCTGAGAAACTCCAAGGACTGCTGCAAGACCAGCTAGGTTTCCGTTAGCAGAGATGGATTATGATATAGATCTTGAATGCTTGTGGTTATCGGTGGTTTCTGTGGATTGAGTTTTGGATTTCACGGCTGTTTATTTAAGGATTGCCAAGGAATAATCTAGAGCACAGTTAAGATGTTTCTTTGAGTAGATGGAACCTAAGTATATACAAAAGAAAGAAAGATATGTTCAGAGAACTGTGGTTAGATAATAAGCTCTAGCACTCAAAAGCTAGAGAATGGCAAAGTAATGTATCCTGTGCAAATCTTGGACCTCACTGCAGTTTCTACTTCCCTGCTTTTTTCTCCCTCCAGTAATGTCAGTCTTTTTCAGTGTGCAGACTGAAGAAGCTCCTGCTCCTTCCTCTCCTCTGCCTTCCAAGTAGATGAGCCAGGATCCTTTTACCTGCCAAAATCAGGTGCAGCCAACATGTGATACCTGATGCCACTGCTGATCTGTTCTCTTTCCACATCTTGTTTATTATTCATTGCCCAAAATGTGGCCCACACCCTGTATAATGCACGTGACTCAAGGCCTTCCCTAGATACAAAATTATTATTTTCCTCCTGGGCTTTCCTGTAGCCTGCTGTAGTCGCAAAGTGATGCACAAACACCAATTAAGTTATTTTCACAACACACCAGTGAGACAGTAAGGTATTATTATACCCAATTTAGATGTGGAGAACTAAGGTATGAGAAACTGTGGTTCCACATGTAAGCTATCAGCACCTTTAACTATACAAGCTTGGACCATTCGTGGAACAGGGCTGACCTATTAACTAAATGAGGTAGGGTTACTGTGGAAAAATAGTATGCGATCGTGTAATTAAAGACTAAGTCATTCCACAAATGCCCGATAGGGTCAAAAGAACGTTACTCAATCAGCTGTAATTCTGACATTTCCTAATCTTTCCAGCTTAATTTCTGGTCCTTAATTATGTTATTTTACTACAGCTAATATTTGCAAATCGTAGCATTAACCCACCACAAAATCAGAAAAAAGGAAATTTCATTAGATCTCATTATCCTGATTTTCACTCAAGTCATCAGAAGGGTTTGAGCCTGCAGCTTCACGGTATAATCCTACAATACCTCGGCTGCCACAGGCTGTGCTTCTGTGGAGGTCTAGACCCACCTGCTGTTAGTTAAAAGGCAACCTGAGAGGAAAACAACTGCACAGTTTCTTTTCTGGTTTATCAGTGAAGGGTCAATGAGCACCGATAGTAGATAGGTGCTGTGAAACCACAGCCTAAAGCAGTAGCAGTATTATATTGTTTTTGTGGATGAGTGTTAGTTCCAGAGATACTGTTTTATCAGCAGGTTTCATGGGATTTTTTTATAGCATCAGAGACTCCAATATGGTCAGTTTTATTCTCAGCTTTGAAGAGAAAGCTATTTATTTTCTCCATCTCCCAAATATGACCCTCGACATTGCACTTGCACCTTGGGCTCTGTTGAGCATATACACGTTGAGCTGCTTCTAATAACTTCTTAATAAAATATTGCAGACTGCTTTCTCTATTTATAATCCATTAAATTGAAAAGCAGAATTCTCAGGTAATGCATATGAGAAGGAGAGTTGAGGTGGTTAGATTTGTATTTAATCTTTTGGCAATTTCACCGAGTAACAATTCATAAAGGCTTTTAATTTTAAGACTTGGCCGGGTTCTTCTGCTGGAGTGGTTTGCCAGGTTTTCAAAGGATTAAATGTCCTACTTCAAAAGTTGCAGGATGTCTTGGAGCAATACTGTCTTGTGGAGAGGTATAAAGTGGGAAATACTGAAACACAAAGTGAAGAACTGAGTTATTTTAAAACATTTCTCTTTTACTTTGCTTATGTTTATAGTTGTTTCATGAAAAAAAAAAATAAACCAAACAAAAACAAACAAAACAACCTATATTGCCTGCAGACTCCTAAAAGAAAAACCCGTATCTTTCACATTGTCAGATCTGCCAGGCAATCACTGTGTACAAAGTAGGGTACTCCAGAACCTGGCCTAAAAATAGGAGAATTGCAAGATCTCACTGTATAAGAGATAAAGTCATCAGAGAGGGGAGACTGAAGAAATACAGTGAAAAATACACTAGACATGAAATATAAATGTAGTTATGTGCTACATAGTGTCCCATCAGGCTCACAATTCCCCTAATCTCAGTTTGCTCCCAGTCCAATGACCATTTTCCTTGACCTTTTCCCCTCCCCAGGTACTTAACCCTGCATATTTTTGTCCACTCATTTCCAAGTGCTCACTTCTGTGAGCTTGACAGTCACTCACCTGGCTACATTTCTTCAGCTCACTGGGTTCCAGTCGCGATCTCATTCCCTGAACATGTTATTCTGTTTCAGTTTTACCTAGCAAGTTCCCATTTTTCCTCTTCTTGTTGATATAGCTCTTCCTTTCCTACTGCGACTTCCATCCAGCTTTCAAATTTTTTACCCAGGCTTGATCATTTTCTTGAGTAATCAGCCCCAGTCTTCAACTCAATGCCTATTCCTTTCCTAACCTATCTGTTCCTAGGGACTTCTTTCATATCCTTTCCTCAGATTCTTATCCGCTCTGTTGTCCCCAACCTCCTCATCCACACCCTTCCTCACCCATCCCTTTCCTCATTCCACTTCTACACACTCAACCACAGAGTAAAAGAGGGTCTGGTTCCCATCTCATCTTCTTCAGATTAGACCATTTCTTCCTCCACAGATCCTGCATCTCCTTCAGAACTCAGAGGAAATAGATAAAAACCCTTCCCTCATTTCAAGTATCCAGGTCAGGATAGCTACTGAAGAAAACCTATAGCTGCAGGAAGGTGGGTCTGACCCCAGACGTTCACCACATATGGAACATTCAAGGAAGTCCACAGGAAAATAGATAAGGTCTCCACTCCACAAACCACTTTTCTTTCTTAGGTTTTGAACATGGCCGAATGTCTGCAAATTCTAACCTGGGTTTCAGAAGACATGTCCGTGGCAACATTGTATACCCAGTTCTCACACTGAGTTCATTCTTCAAGCGCAAGGAAGAAAGGTCAACAGCATTTATTGCCTCGTAGATATGTACAGCTATAAGAAAAATCCATTATACATGAAGCTTTTCAAGCACTATTGTTATTTATAGACAGACTGGGGGCCATATTTTGTTTCTTAGATTTTGTCTCAATAATGGCCAAATTTCTGTGGTTTTAATTTAAAAAAATAATCCCATTCCAGGGTCAACCCAGCTTCAGAAATATGCACCAAATAATTCATATTTGGCAAATTTAGAAGGAAATGAGAACACAGAAAAATGGAGGAGCGAGGTAAGCCCAACAATTCCAAGGCTTGCCTTTAATAAAACAGTTTATTAATCTTAATGAATCTTCTTGTAGAAACAGAGACTGTTTGCTTAAGTAAGTAATTTATAGGATTAACTTATTACAGGGAAAACTAGTTCATTTAGGAAACAGAACGTTTGAGAAAATAAGTCCATTGTATGTGTTGAATTATAGAAGGCTTTGCTCCACATTGGGACAAATTGCACGTTTCTCAAGAAGTCAGTACGTGTTGTACATTTGGCAAAGCACACACATTACCTACTGCTGTCTTTTCCTAGGACTCAGCATTATATTCCCTGAAGAGAAGTCTACTGGGAATACTTTTGAATGAACTTCTACTGACAAAGAAATATCTGCTCTTGTGTAAGCAAAATGAAGTGCTCGTCAGCAATCTGTTGATGAAAAACAAGTTCAAAAAGTTAGTGTCGCATGATCTGCAGTATTTTTGTAGCGCATATTCTACTAGTAGTGCTTAACACAATTGGAGTTAATTGCTGTATCTTTTTTTTTCTTTATTACCAGGCAATACCAGGCTAACAAAGCAATGATATAGGGCTAGTGTAAAATTAATTGCAATAAGTATCTACCTGCATATAAAAACTATGTATTTGTCCTGTGTACTGAAATATATTTCATTTGTTTATAGATTCATAGTAATCTTTTATAAAAAAAACACCATCAATCACAAAGTAAATAATAAGTGTATAAGAAAAAAATGTTTCTGATTATTTGCTAATTTATTCTTCAAGGAAGGCATTTTATTCCTTGTCACTGCTCTTGTTATCTTTAACATCTTCTGTGATTTAATTGTGGTTTTGGTTTATCATTTGGACAAATGGCATTAGTCCAGTCCTCCAATATGCAAGAATTTATTTGCATTTTTATTTTGTCATGAGACAATAAAAGCAATGAGTTCTATCTAAATTAGAAGCTTTGTTTTATCTTTTAGTTTGAAACCTGTAATCCACTCATTCCTCTTGGCAGCCAGGCACAAAGACTTTAACGATATCTATATAAGTCATATACATAGCTTGTGCACATCAGCATTGTGACTCAGTGTATCAGCCTAGCCTGTGATTTGTGCCACGCTAGTAATACATCCTGTTGATCCATTGGCTGCATTATGCCGGGCTGGGCTTGGAAAGAGAACTGGATGGTCTCTAAACATACAGGGGTATAAGAAAAATTAGGAACATTTATTACTATTATTCATGTGTTGGGTTTTTTCTGTGCAGAAAAGGATGTTTTCTTAGGGCTCTTTCACTTTCATGTTTTCTCCTACTCGTATGACTGAGAAAATCCAGGAAAATCTGCCAGCAGCTGGAGCTGTAGGTTTGTGCAGTAGCTTACACATTAAAAGCCCTGGAAATATCTGTTGTCATTCATTTTATTCTAAAATAACTTTCTCAGAACTACAGTCTTACATGTTTAAAAAAGCAATTGAGTAAAATACAAGTAACACTAAAAGGATTAGTGTAAAAAGGTTAGCTCAGAAGGATTTTCCCCTTGAATTTTCTTTATTTGCAGACAGTGACTGTAAGTCTCTTCCACAGCAATATTTATCCTATGAGCATAGAGTCCTCAAGGGTTTATCAAGTCTACTCCCTCTCTAGCGCTGATGCTGACATATACACGCTCTGGAGATCAAAGGGAAACACCTCTGGTGGCGCAGCAGAGGCAACACCTGATTATTTCAAATTCCTCTTCCCAAAGAACGACGGCCTCTTTCCAATTCTGAGAAACCACCTCTTGCATAAACACTATACGGGTTTGGTCTTTTCATGGTACTGTGCATACCTTTAAAACACTTGGTGCTCCCAAGTCCTGCTGAAGTCAGCGGGAACTGAAGTGCACTTTACATCTAAGAGTGATCAAAGCCTGGCCAAAGGGAGGCCCAAACTGATGGTCAGACCCATTATTAACACTCAGACATGAATAATATCTATGACAGCTGGTGGTGCAGCCAAAACACAGTTCCAGACACACAATATGAGTATTTTTCTTCATGTACAGTCTGCCAGTTCTCAGTTATTCAAGGCTGTCCTCAGTTAGGCTCTAGCTCAGCAAAACAACTGAGGCAAGTGCTTAAATTTAGGAGTGTGAATATTCACGCTCAAATCACTCTGAAATACGCACTATTACTGTCCCTTATTAGTAGGATTTTTTCTCTCCTCTGTCCTTTCTTAGCTAAACTCTCCCTCCCCTCCTCTGAGATTCACAGAAGAAGCTTTGGAAGGCCTTGGGAGCTTTCCCAGGTTGAGAATTCTCAGGAATATTTATCTGCATTTCTAGCGTTGTCTCTTCTGTAAACATTTTTACAACTAAAATCTTACTCACCTGATTCTTGGGGGAAAAAAGGGGTCAGTAAAGTGGCAAGATAGTTTCCCACTTTTTTCTTTCCTTTTTTTCTTTTCTTTTTTTTCCTTGTTTTTTCAAATTGATTCTTTTTGTACAACTATTCTATTCTATTTTTACCAGGATCTCCTCTTGATTTTTTTAACACATACTGCTTAGTTTCAGCTCAAGGCTTCTCAATGCCATCAGGCTATTTAATACTATTTTGATTTTAATGTGTCAGTGTAAATCAATAGCAAACGGGATGTTTGACCCATTAGTGCATTTTAATTGTCACCCTAAGTCCTTTATTTATCATATTTACAGATTTATTTTTTTTTAAATGGGGAATCAAATCTTTTCTTTGTCTGCAGGAGGATTCTGCAGCTTGTCAATTAATTTACAAGTTACAAAGTTTGACTTCAAGCCCTTGGGGTGCTCTGATCCCACACTGAACAGAGCAGAGCTTTCCAAAATAAGCTTGCTAACGTCAGAACCTCTTGTTGCTACGAGGAGAAGTGAGCGTAGCCTGGTAAAAGCACGTTGTTTCAACAAATCCATTTGAACTGGCAGCCAACCTGTCTAAAGACAATGGAAGTAGTTTTAAGCAATACATACCAGATCGTTACATCAGCCTGTTTTACTGGAGCAAGAAAAAAAATGCAAGGGTATTGAGGAAAATAGCAGGGAAAAAAACCCACATGTCCTTTACTTACAGACATTGCAGAATGTAAATGTGTTCTATCCATCAGAAAACTAATGGAGGTGAGAATGACCTACCCCAGGCTAATAATGTACAGTACATGCAAGTTCTCAAAAGAATTTCCAATTAAGCTTCTTTTTATTACCACACTAACCAAAGGCTCCACTACTGCATGGTACATTACTTTTAAGAATTGAACATTAATTTAGATCAGAGGTAGGTATTCCCATCCCAACTAGGAAGAATGCTACGTAATATTGACCCTCTAGGAACAGCATGTAAGTTCATAAAGCAATCCATACTTCACAATATGTACAGTTCACAATCAGCTACTGACCACCTGGATGGATCTCTGCACCATGGTCCTTTATTTCTGTTCAATTTCTAGCCTGTTAAAAATGAAACACCCTACCGTCTTGCATTCTGATCTTCTTAAAGACGGATGCAAAGACACACACACTCCTGAGAAGCTGAGAATAGAGTAAAATACAAGACGATCCTCAGCTTTCACAGATTATTAAACGACACACAATCCTGGTTGCACGAATGCGAATTAAAAACTTGTCACTTTTTGGAAGGTTCACAAAATCTACAAATAAATGGTAGCTATCACATGTCTGATTAATGGTAGTGGAATACAACTTGTTAATCCCCACTGGGTCATGGGAGAAAACAGAACTGTGACTCCACAGAGTGAAAATCTCCAGTGAGTTTCAGTGTGAGATATCTACCTTAATAGGCAAACCACTACATATGTATGACTGATTCATTTATCACCTCTTTTGTAGAAATCACTTATATGTCAGTGGGATTGCTTTGATTTTTCTTCTCAAAATTATTGTATCTTAAAAATACTGAAAGTTCAAAAGCAGAGGAAGAAATGCTTCTGGTAGTTTGTGTGTCTTACCTTTACTTTTTTTTTTCTTTTTAATTATTGCATTTTAATTCCCATTAAATCATTGCAGGTTGAAATGTCATGTTTTAATGACCAATTTTCATAGCCTTTGTGTATACACATAAATTTATATCAAAATCATTCTGGTTTAAAACCCTAAAGTAAGAAGAACATATCTGTGTTCAAAAGAGATAAACAATGTTCCTGATTTTGGAAAATAGGTCTTGATTCAAAATTTTATATTTCAGAGTTCTTTTTATTGCTTAGGAGAGTTGTGAATCAAGTCACTGATTAACGCCCCTCTCTTATGGAGCACATACAACTGACACTGACATCAGGGAAATTCTCTGAGTTCAGGGTAGCTCTGCCTTGCTTATATATGTGATGGTGCCAATTGCTATGAGGAAAAGTATTTTAAATAACATAAATAAAAAAGAAACATTATTGTTGTAATCACTGAGCCAATACTAGAAAGAAAAATCAGTTTTGCATGACCCTGAACTAATTTCTGTGGGAGTCAGTAGAAAGACTTGGGATTTCACGGTGGTCTTCCAATTGACTGCAATAAACTTTCTAGAACTTTCTGCTCTCTGGGACACATTTGTGTTTCTGCTTACTATGTTGTTCTGCTGATATTAACATTGGGCACCAAACTCTGCTTTGGTTTTCTCAGAATTATCGTTAAGCGAATTAATTAGCATTAACTCTGTGAGATCCTGTGGTAGAAGACTCCATGTTAGCATAATGTATTGTTAATGCTATTATTTTGTATGAGCAATTGGAAAATAATTGTCCCTTAAATATGCATTTACCCCAGCCATGATCTTTTGAGATCACTTGCAGCATATATCTGAATTGGACTCAAACTATATATAGATTTCATAGACAAAATTTTCACAGGGTTTTATTTCAAATTCTTATATACAAAACCTTGAAGGTGAAATGTACACTTACTCAATCACAAGGCAAAGATTTAATGTCCCTCTAATTAGAAACTTGACCAGTTCTGTTAACTTACCTGAAGGCGGAAAGGCTGTGCAATGGAGTGAGGATTAAACTGGGCCTCAGGAGACTGCCACTCAGCTCCTTGCTTTTCCAGGTGCCTCCTCTGTGACTTTGTAAGAATTGCATATACCCAGATTCTGAAAGGTATTTCATTATCTGCCATTAAATCTCATTCAATCTCAGTCAGCTGCCTAAATCACAGAACTAAAAATAACCCTATGAAAATAACCAGGGATTTATGATACCTCAGAATATTCCTTTCTCCACTTAAAGAGACCATCTGTATCTATTGCATTACTTACAGACATTTGCTTCATACTGCTACCTGTTTGACCAGCTTTTACACATAGTTCATTACAGAAATTCCTTTATTTCTCTTGAAAAGCTATTCCAGTACTTACTTATCCTTAAATGGATTTCTGTGTATAACAACTGAAATCATTCCATGTCTCATTTCTTCACTTAGAAAATGGGGTGACTTTTATTATTTAACTGAACTGCTGCAAGAATAAAAATGCTTTCATCTGAGAAAGTTATATTAATCAAGTTTAGGTGCTAGAATCAATGTACTCCACATTTGAACAACTTACTTGAATGATTAATCAAAATTAAGCACTGCAAATTGGCAAATTTACAAACAGTCCACACAAAATAACTACCTGAAACATTCAAACATAGCCAAGCTACACAGGTTTTTGAGTAATTCAAATTCTGTTGACAGCAACAAATACATTTTTGCAAAATATAATAGATTATATTCCTCCATAGATATGCGAATAAAAAAAAAAAGACTAAACAGTTGCTTTATTTCATTGTGTTATCTTCACCAACTTCTGCTATAGAAGTTGAATGTGAAAATAGTATATGCAAAGAATACACCCCAAAGGAAATACAGTCTGCCTACTCATCAAAGCACAATGATGGCATTCTTTTCAAAACTGATCTCTGTAAAAGTACGACAGGTGCTGCCGAACATGAATCACGGAATCACGGAATTTTCAGAGTTGGAAGGGACCTCTAGAGATCATCTAGTCCAACTCCCCTGCTGACGCAGGAATGCCTACAGCACATTCCTCAGGACTGCATCCAGGCAGGTCTTGACAATCTCCAGAGAAGGGGACTCCACAACCTCCCTGGGCAGCCTGTGCCAGTGCTCTGTCACCCTCACCGTAAAGAAGTTTTTTCTTGTGTTTGAATGGAACTTCCTGTGTTCCAACTTGTGCCCATTGCCCCTCATCCTGTCACTGGGAACCACTGAAAAGAGTCTGCCTCCATCCTTCAACCCACCCTTTAGATACTTCTAAGCAAGAAAAAGGTCTCCCCTCAGCCTTCTCTTCTCCAGGCTAAAGAGTCCCAGCTCTCTCAGCCTTTCCTCATAAGGGAGGTGCTCCAATCCCCCAGTCATCTTTGTTGCCCCTTTGCTGAAGTTTCAAAAGAAGACCTAATGCCATGCTTCCACATTTTTTGAACTTTATAGTTCAGAATTCATATCATAGGATCACAGAATCATAAAATGGTTTAGGGTGGGAAACGACCTTAAAGATCATCTAGGTCCAACCCCCCTGCCATTGGCAGGGACACCTTCCACTACACCAGGTTGCTCAAATCCCCACCCAACCTGGGCTTGAGCATTTCAGGGATGGAGCCTCCACAACTTCTCTGAGCAATCTGTTCCAGTGTCTCATCACCCTCACAGTAAAGGATTTCTTCCTAATATCTAATTTAAATCTATCCTCTTTCAGTTTAAAACTGTTACCCCTCGTCCTGTCATTACATTCCCTGATTAGGAGTCCCTCCCCATCTTTCCTGTAGGCCCCTTTCAGATACTGGAAGGCTGCTTTAAGGTCTCCCTGGAGCCTTCTCTTCTCCAGGCTGAACAACCCCAACTCTCTCAGCCTGTCTTCACAGGAGAGGTGCTCCAGCCCTCTGATCACCTTCATGGCCCTCCTCTGGCTACTTCAATAAAAAGTTCATTTTTCTGATTCAGAATATGTCTTTTAAATGTCAATTTTATTCCTATGAAAAAATAAATAAATAGCTACTAAAATTGGAATTCGGGTTTTTAAGACCATCAAAATTAAGTATTTGATTGATCAGTCACAATTTTCTGTTTCATTACTGGATCATGAAAGTGTTTGGAACTTTGATTTATTGTCTCGGTGGCAACACATATTTTAGACTTGAATACTCAAGTATGGGAAGGATTTCTTCCTATTTAGCTTTCCTAATAATAGATAAAGTTAATGTCTTTTTTCCTAGGAAATATCAGACTGGATTTGTTTGGCAGCTGGCATCAAATGACAGTTTAAGCTTAAACAGCTTATTGCACAAATTTTGGAAAAGTAATCTCTTTATCTTTGTCAACATTCCCTTTCCCACAACAGATTTTAAAATCTGACAGGCTTTCCCTTGTGTGAGTTAAAAAGAAAGGTTTTTCTGTTTATTGTCAGAATTTTATAACAGAGTAGGGATTGCTGGTTTCTAAGATCTATAATTGAACATGTACTCTGGACTCAATTTGTTCAGCTGTGGCTAACTCAGGTAAAGCAGAGAAGAATCAGGACCCATTTATCATTGTAAGTTACAAGACATTGAGTTTGCACTGTACCTTTGTTCTCAATCACCTCAATAAGTACCATCTGTGCTCCTTATTTATGTTCACCTGCTTTCTAATTAGCACTTTGCAAAGCTGCGCACCTGCAGCAGCTCTGTTCTCACCTCACTGCACATTACCCATTAAGTCTCCACAGCACACCCTATGCAGAAATAATTTTGTCGCTACATCATTATACCTCTTTCCCTTCCAGCAAATACAGGCAAAAATCAACTACTTAAAATTATACTATTCTTGGGGAACACTAAGTATTCCTTTTCTTTTGCATCTTTACACATTTTCACATAAAGTGAAAATCTCCCATGTCTAATGTCAGTATTGCAGTTGGCTCTTGTAAGACCAGGGTAAGGGGTTGAAAACAAAAAAAAACCCCAACCAACCAAACAAAAAGACCCAGAAACCCAGAGTTTTCTCTTTGGATCTCATTAACAAGTATGCTAAACCACGGCCAAATGCTTTGAAATGCTCTCACTGTTGAAACATATACTTTTGCATTAGGTGCGCTTCTTGTAAAGTCACCCCAACCCTGTTCTGTTGGGCTGGTTGCTCTTGACGAGAGGTTATTTTATTTTTCTGTGTTGCATCGCATTTTGTGTAAATCCCATGCACATACAAACACACACCACACTCACAAGCCCAGCTGCTAATGAATAACTTATTTGTGAAGTAATTCATCAAACCCTGAATACCATGTGGACCAGAAACATCACTTCAGGGGAGTCTGATGCTTGGTCAGATTTTGAACTGTAGTAAGGAACATTGTTTTCTTATGCATTCTCATGCAGTAGAATAACTGTGCTCCTCTGAGCCTCTGTCATATGATCAGTACACCCCGTTATAGCCTGTATTTTCCTCTGATTGCCAGACAGGTGTGCATGTTTAAGTTTGTGAGTGTATGTATGCAAGGAGCGCGTAGAGTGATAATCTGCCCTAGTACTATTTAAATCACCATTGTACAATTGTGATTATTAGTGATAAATTGCATCTATAATGGAACTTTTTTTTTAATGTTACATTGGCTTTATTTTTCCTCTCCACCTATTTGGTATAAGTCCCATTTAAGTTAAAAAAATTGAATATTCTGTGATTTTCTTAATCTCCTAGTGTCTGTAAGTCTATTCCTGTGTGATCACTTATGCCTCTGAAGCAGGTGGGATAGGACACTAAATGCTGCCCAAGCAGAACTATTATGAATCACTCTCATTCCATGGTCATGTTGCAGAGTTGTAAATAACTTCACCAAAGCCAGTAAGCACCGCTTAGGCAGTCACACGCTCTCTTAAAGTCAGAGTATTGCAGTCTTCACAAAACATAAAATTACAAAACACAGTAACGGAAAATTATGGCTGGGAAGAAACTGTGATCCACATTACTAAAATTGGTATACTTAAAAGAACAAGGAGTAAAGTATATGTGGAATGACATTTTCTACCTGAGCCACATCCTCTGTCTGTGCCTTCAGTGTGGTAGATCACTGGTCTGTCAGCCAAAGACTAGTCTGAAAGCTCTGTGCTGTTGACTTGTATTTTTAAGAAAAAACTAGGCAACCAATCCTCGTTGAAGAAAACAGTCATAATCCATTGGCTTTAATGGCAAAACATAATTAAGACTAAGGATATATGCAGGCAATTTAAGACCAAAGACATTTCAAGGAAATTGCAGAGAGTATTTGAGATCAGAACTTTCAGCAATGACGAATACTTGAAAAAAAATTAAAAAGCATGTTAAGGGATGGAAGTATGAAATACAATTTAACAGACATATACTTATATCCAAAAAACACAGACATTTGCAAAGTTGTATGTTTGCAACTCATCAATAACCAATTACTAACTTCACAGTGTGCCTCTTTTAATGATGCTCCAACGGATTAGCGTTAAAGTATTTCTGCCAATGAAGTACAGTTAATGTAAAGCTCAAGCTGGTCATACAACACAAATATGTCTAAAAACTTAATGTAAAGTATTTTTTTAAAACACTGAATGAAAATAAATGTAGACTGGAAAATCTCATGAATTGGGAATTTACTGGTTTGAAAACCATTTCTTTGCCACACCTTCAGAAGGGGAAAACCCCATCTCATTTCCTGTTCCAACTTGCACAGCATATTTAGTTCCAATGACTGCACTACTTAGCAGATACATTCCTGCTCGGGAAACCCAGCCAAGTGTTGAGATTATATCTTTATTTACATTATAAGATAAAAATAGTGTCACATGCATATTTTTGGGTAGTACTTCTCCCTGCCCCATGGTATTAAGAGCTAGATACCAATCTCTGTAACAATGATTCAGTGAAACGAGCCGTAACTCTAAAATCTTGTTGAGAAAACACACATTATACTGTCACAGAATCACTGAATGGTTGAGGTTGGGAGGGACGTCTTGAGGTCATCTGGTTCAACCCCTCTGCTCAGGCAGGGCCACATAGAGTCAGTTGCCCAGGACCATGTCCAGAAAACTTTTAAATATCTCCAAGAATGGAGACTCCACAACCTCTCTGGGCAGCCTGTGCCAGTGGTCAGTCACCCTCACAGTAAAAAAGTGTTTCCTGATGCTCTGAGGGAACCTCCTGTGTTTCAGTCTGTGTCCGTTGCCTCTGGTCCTGTCACTGGGCATCACTGCAGAGAGTCTGGTTCTGTATTCTTTATAAGCTCCCTTCAGATATTTATATAAATTGACGAGGTCCCCAAATGTCCCAGTTCAACTTCGTGTGTCACAAAGATTAGCTCAAACCTGTTTCAGCGTCGGACCAACATTTAAATGGCTGCATTAGGTGGCAAACAACTATTGTAATACCTAAAATACAGACATCTATCCTTAGCAAGGTGAGTCCTGATACCATTAAATATGCAAGACTTCTTAATTTTTATTTTTTTTAACATTACAAATCATCCCGAGAGCCCCTCTACCTGCTTTCTGAGTTAGTCAGCTGAAAAGCTGTCTACCAGTTTAGACATGGGCCTGTCTTTGTGTGTTCCATACACTCCAGAGAAGGGACAAAGTAGCCTGAATACGTCTGTACCCACCCATATAGTTAGGACTTCAAACATAGTTAGGACACAATACATAGAAAAAGCTAAATATTTCTGATGGGGCACTTCAGCATTTATGCTTGCTAAGAAGGAAACTGCCTGAAGCTGCCTGATAGGACACATTAAGCTCATCCCCTATGGCTAATTCAAACCAGAGTCATTTCTTGGCCTTTGCCCCCAAACTAGTAGGGGTCATGCTTTGTAAACAGAAGGAAGACATCATTTAGCCATGCATGCCACCATCCAGCCTTTCTAATACCCTAGTGGTTAATGCATTCAGGTGAGGTAGGAGATTCTTGTATTTTCTCAGTGACGTTTTCTTCTAGGAAAGTGTACAGCTACCTGAATATAGGATTGACTAAAAGGGAACACACTTCACCTCTCAGTTGTAGCTGGACCACTATATAGCCAAAAGATAAGGGTAGTTACTTTTCTCCATGAATCTTTCTTCTAGCTCACTCTATTATTATTTATAATAAAAATTATCTTACATTTTAAGTACGCTAATCATGTATAATTGTCTAAATCTACTAGTCAATCTACCTCTATTCTTTGTTCTTTCTTCACCAAATGTATTCTGAAATCTCTATGCAGTCAGAGAAAAATTGCTTATCATACGTGAAATAAATGAGTCCTATAGAAGATATAGTTTATAAAAAACATCTCAAACACACATAAATACTGAAATGAATGTGCTTATTTTGCAGTATCAATGCAATTAAGTCCTGTCATTTTTGTATACAGCCTTGGGAACCACAGCATCAGTTATCATTAATCAGGGGAAAGAATACAATACATACTAGTCTGTTTAGAGAAAAATAATCTGTTCTTTCCTGACCACTACCAAAACAAGACATAGTGGGAGCACAAGCCATTTGTATTTATAAGACTTATATGTTTATATCCAGAGAATTTAGCATTTTAACTAGACTTTGACTGATTAAACATAATGCCCCAGTGATAAGCCAAGACCTGTACTCTGAAAAGTCACACATGGCATTCATATAAAATATTTTAGTAACACAACTGGCACACTAACTCTTAACAAACTACTTCTCCAAAGAACTCTGCTGCTTATGAAATACATGCCACATTCTAAAAATACATTTTTTTTCTCAAATGTTTTATTACCCTCTATCACTCCAGTTGGTGGGGAATGGGGGAGGCAGGGGTTAGATCTTGCTAATTCTTGGAGCTGACTATGAAAACTTCAGTGGAAGCAGTCACTGTTCAATCTGTGTTACTTCTTTCAGCCATGCAGTATGGTTTATGCACTGTGAATGGAAAAGTTCAGAGCCCCTTTTTGCTTGAATTTTTATACCTTCAGGTATCAAAAAGACTCCTTGAACATCAGTGCAAACAATTTTACCATTTATGGCAATCACAACCTACTACACAGATATTCACACACACAAATAATAGAAGTTTTCTGTCAAATACCCAGCGAACAGTTCTGCAGTATGGTAACACTTGCATCTATTAAGCAAACTCATAACTTAAAATTTCTGTCAAGTTTTCTCGGTATCTCTGAAAAATGTGTAGAAGAAAGTATGTCCAGCACCTGGGTTTTGTAACAAAACATTGATAATTCTGATTTTTGAATGAGCTTTTTGATATAACAGAGTATGTTCTACAGAAGCTGTGAATGACAAACATTTTACACTTTCCCTTGTTGCTTCAGTGTCAATATGGTTCCAGTTGGTCTCAAAATATACTATTATATCCATTCTTCCTTTACAAAGAAATAGGTTTTTTGGCTGCGCTAACTTTTAAGCCAATGTTTTACAGCTTCCCCATGAAGTGTTGTATGGATGTGCTTCATACTTTAGTTCTGTAGAGTCATGAACAGAGAAGGGAAAATGGGCATGTAAAAATCCATGGATTATGAATATATTCCTACGAACTTTCTGCTAGACAGTAGCAGAGCTGACCGCTGCTATTAGCAAAAAATGGGTAGGTTCTCTCATGTTTCAGCAATACAAAATGGTGTACTTGCATTCTCTCTGTATGAATGCAGTTTTAAACCAGTTAACCTGGCCAAAGTAAAAAGGACTTTTACTTTCATGAAGCCAGAATCACACGGTGACAAAAGTCTATATGTGGCACTCCAGTGTGTAAATAACTCGTCTCTTAATCTCTTCAAAGATTGCTGATGGAAAAATATGTTATCCAAACATAAGAGCTGCTGCTATTTTACAGTTTATCAGGCTGTCTCATGATTTTTTCAAGCTCTTTTAGTAACAAATGCTTAAATTATTTGGATAAGAGGAAAGGGGCAAACAAAACAAAAAATTGTTTATATCTTCCTTAAAGTATTTCTTCATCTGTGGAACTGTTGTAGCTAGTTGCTTACTTAAGTAGAACACATTTTATCTCTCCCTGCTTAAATTCATGGTATTAATAGTTGTTTGATCAGCTAAGTATGTAATTGCATAATGCATGCAGTTACCCAAAATTTGCGGCTTTTTTATTTAAGGAAAATAAAATATACCTTCACTAGTACTGTAACACTGTAGATTCATTTTCCCTACAAAACAACGTGCTGGGGAGGTGTGAGCTGCATTGTGTCTACAGAAGTGCAAAGTATTCGCATATTTCAAATCTGTGAAGCTTCATGGATGAGCAAACAAAAATAATCACTCCTGTACATATTTGTGTCAGACAGCAGTACAGATATATATTTCTGTTGCTGAAAACTTCATTTTTTGATGTGCCCAATTATTAGAGCATGCACAAGGCAAAGTACTGGAATTAATATCCAGTAAGCCACAATAAAGGTACTATAATTTCGACAGTTGTTTCCTCTTAGAGGTTTGTTTGTAGACTTTTATAGTTCCTGAAATACAGCGCCAGTCATAAACAGGCCATATCAACTATTTTAAAGCATCTCTTAACAAAATGAATTTACATGTTATCACAAAAACAGCTAAACAAATTTAGAAAGGGAAGTTTTTCGGAGCAGTTTAGTTGAAAAGTATTTTGAAATATGAAGGCCATTATTTTGCTTTCATTAAAAACAAAGAAACACAGCGGGTTCCACTGGAGCAGCGCAGAGGCTGAAATGAGCTTTTTGACTCCAAAGCAAACAAATAAACAAACAGAAAACTCAAACAATCATTTGCATGTCTCTGCTCAGAAATGCCTCACAGCTGCATATATTCCTATGGGAACTTCTTAGAATACGTGGAAGGGAATAATTAATCAATGTTTCATTTAGGTGTTTGTTTTAGACTTTAATAATCTATTTGTTTCTTTATTGCTTTGTGTATTGTGCCTTACAGCAAAATCCAATAAAATGTGCTAGAAATTAAGTATATATGTTTCTATTAATACTAAACATATTTTGTAGTGATTATTAAATCAATTAAGATTTAGTAGATAATTGCCTCAGACAGAAAATTTTGTGGGATGGTTTAAGACTCCTATACAAAGTAATGCAATTCTGTATTAAATTCTGTGGAAAATGAACACAAGGCACAGCATAACACAATGCAAAATTTTTCAGAACACCAATAAAAATCCAAGATCAAAATTTTTCAGTGTTTAAAAGAAACAATAGGATCACTGTGCAGAGACCATTTTTTATTAAAAAGTTAGGCATGTTTATACGTACTGCACATGGATTAGAGGTGATTTTTTGTGCAAAGTAGATAAAATCCTATTGATGACGGATTTTTTAAAAAATCTGTCATGCTTATAAGGTACAGATTATGGATCCATACTAATATGCATTACCACGGAAATGTTGTAACAGCTGTGAGGAGTTGTGCTGTCTGTTGTGTCAATGAAATGAAGAGCAAAGCCTATTTCAAAACACATAAGACTGGAAAATAAAGCAGGCTCTGGCATGCACTATGCATCATATTGTATACTTGGATTGGTCAAATGGATTTTTGCTGTTACTTCATACAAATTTCACTGAATGAAGATTTCTGATGTAGTGAAAAGAAGAAATAGTAGTCAAGTAAAGGTAGATTCACAAGTAAGAATATTCAATATAATATTCATTTCCTACAAAACTATTAAAACATGCATACGCCGGTGCACAGCAGCAGGAAAGACGCTGCATTTCTACTATGTCTTTTCCTCTGAAAAATTGCTTCAGACTAAGATGGAAAGACATACTTCTGCTTTGCCAATGACAACCTCATTTAACACAGCAATAATAAATTCTTCCCTCTTGGTCCCTTGGCAAGGGTGAAGTTTGTAAATTCTCTCTGTATTTGTGCAATTCAAATTCATTAAACTGATATTGCTAGCTGTTGCCAATAGGCCACCACAAAGTCAGGGACGGGTAGTCAGACTGTCAAATTCATTTTCATTACTTGTGAGTAGGTGATTCCATCCTGAACAGCCCTAAATATAATCTTTTTTTTTTTTTTCCTGTTTTTTCATCTTTAGAGACCAGACTATCTCAATTCAGTCATAAGGAGTGCAGAACCAAAAATTGTCTGGTATCAGATTTTGCTATATTTCATAATGAAGAGTAACAGTATGAAATATTTACCTTACTTTCTGAGAAAGACAAAGCAAGAACACAGGAATGATGGCACTAAATAACTGGTATCACTCTGCCACTGTAACTGAAATATCCAATTGGGATATAACTGTCCCCTATTGAATGCAACAATATGTATAATTTCAGCTTAAATTTCAAGCCACATGGACATTCATCCCTAAATATTAGAGTGAGGTCATCCTTTTTTTATGTAACATCCAAAATAATGCAACATCCAAAACAACGTAACATCAGCCAACACCTGTCCACGGAGGTTCAGACTGGTGATGAAGCCCAACAGCTACTTTCTTTCACCTGTTAGGCACAACCGATTGTCCCAGTCTTACATTTCTTCTTTTATTTTATTAAGGAGGTTGTTTTTTAAGCTGCAATGTTGTTTTACAGTGCCTGCAATACAAAAAATTTAAGCAAAGTTTTTATTCAGCGGCTAGAAACTTTGACATTTAATTACTTTTTTCACATCTAGTTTATGTATACCTAGGTCACTACAAGTGGGAAATTGCAGAAATATATCATTTGTGTTAGCACTACTTATTTAGGAAAATCGAGCCAATGGATTAGTAGAATCAGTTTCCTTCCTTGACCATTTAACTTCTCACAGCAAGCATGGAGAACTAAACATCCTTCTGCCACCTGGCACGTCCTGATGAAATCCCACTGCCAAAACAGCTCCTGGCAAGCAATGGGGCTGGCAGGCGAGGGAGACCCTGGCTGGAGGACAAAGTGGAGGCCCGCCAGGAGACCCAGGGAGGCTGCTGGGGTGAGGGACACCAGCGTGAGAGGTGGCCGTGGTCACAGGCCATGCCATGAGGAAGGCCAGGCAGTGGGTGCAGCCAGGGTGGCCGGTGAGGGAGGCTGGACCCCGCCAGGGGGACAGGGCAGCCCCTCAGGAAGGCCACCAGAGACCCAAGGAGCTCAAGAACAGCGTTGAAGACACCAGCCCCAGGAGGGAGGCAGCAAAGGCCGGTCCTGCATGGGGGAGATGGAGGCGGGGGCCACAAGGGCTGCAGGAGAGCATGAGGGAGGAAGGGAGAAAGGAGGGAGGAAGGGAGCAAGGGAGAAGACTTCTGCGTTAAACTTTGTACTTGTAATGAAACAGAATTAGGATTTGCCTTGTTAAGAAATATCACTCTGTGTTTATTTCATTAGAGACAGTGTTATAATGCACACACAGGCAGAAAATTGAAGTAACAGCCTACCTTCACCACTGCCTTTCCTGGTTTGGTGTTTTATTTTCATCTCTTGTTCTCTGTCAAAAAAATTTTATTCCAAAATTGTTTTGCACCAATATGAAGCTCTGCATCCAGTGTATTCTGTGCCAAAAGCAATTTGGAGTAGTATAAATCAAACATAATTTCATAAGAGGTGACATAGTAATGAAGCAGTTCTCTTCTATCCAAGGACTTCACATTACCACACGAACATCAGTTCTTCCCTTTGAAAATCTTTCTCTGTGATGATCAAGTTAGCAGGCCAATATTTTGTCATCCAAAAAGCCAGTCATGCCTCTGCCATAACTCCTGCACCTTTCATGAAACAGAACTAGAACAACGGGACAAGTTACCATCTTGGCGTTAGGCTGTATACAAAAGCGATTTAATAGCTTGGGATGATTCCTGTTACACACACAAGTTTTGGGTCAAATCCCATTTAAGGATGGTCCTATGGCACTCCTGTTAACAGAGCTCAGGAGGGATAGTAATATTGCCTAATTGCTGAATTTTGTAAGAGGAACACCTCTGCTATACAGTTAAGTCCCCAACTATAACTTCTTTGAAATAGTCTTTTGAACTGCATGGCCAAAATGTCCCTGTCTGTGTTCTTCTGTGACTGAACACAGGCAGCACCATCCTTAAAGCTGTAGAAATAGTTGGAAAGAATGGTCAGCAAAAATAGCACGGGATTATTTGTTAATACAGGCTGCTAGTTGGACAGCAGTGAGGAGCAAATACAGTAGCAAAAAAAAAAAGAAAAAAAGTGATCACAACTAGTTCATAAAAACTATTATCAAATAGTGTATTCATTACAGATATCCAGATATACACATCATTGTAAAGAGGAAAGGTGAAAAGGCTGATCATTACATTTCTGATTTTGCCCAGATGAACATTTAAGAAATACACGTACATATATAAACAGAAGCATAAATGCAGGTAGGATGAAAGGCAACTGTGGAGCTCCTAAATCAGTGAACTTCCAAGGAAGGTGAGGTTGTTCTGGCTTCCTCCAGCCCAGGCTAGAACAGCTCCACAGGTGGAGACTTCAGAGCCTCTCTGGGCAGCTGGTCCAGCCCCACGTTCTTAGCCACTCTGAATCCACAGTCATTTATTTATTATTCATCTGTTATTGAAATATAACACCCTCATGGCAAAGAAACTCAGTCCCACTTGTCATTGGTATTCACTTTATTCTGCTTTGTGTATTTATATAGAGAGTACCTAACCCAGGGATACAAACTGAAGAAACTAATAGATGCTGTAAAGGAAAATCTTTCTTTCTGCAGTTAAGAGTGGAAGGATTTGGCCACATGAGGCTGTACTGATATTTTCCCAGTGGTATCGACATATGAGTGAAAGCTCATAATCAGCTCTCTTTATTAGCACTAGATAATATCACATTCATTGCAAGATTGGTCTCCAATCTCTCAAGGGCACCTTGAAATCCATGTACCTCTGGGGCAAAGAAGTCACTGCAGTTTTACTAGCTGTAATCTGTTACAATAGTTCATATATATATCTACAGGCAAAAAAGTCTGGGATAATCTGACTCTGATTCACATTCATAGTTTAAATGGGGGCTATATTTGATCAAATTGCCCATCATTTTATTTGTGTGCATATTAAAAGAAAACAGAAATAATTCAGCAGAAAAAAACCCAGTTATCTAAAAGAAAATTTGGGGGATAAAATATGGTCTTGATCCAGGAGATAGAGGAAAACATAGGTTTTGCATGGTCTTTTTGGAGGGTCAGAGGGGAAAGTTATCTACAGGTTATCAGTTTGTAGGTGTCTAAAGATAATGATGAAAGGGAATTTATTTTTAAAACAACATATTGTCAAAACAGGCATACGCAATTTCATAATAGACTGTTTATTTACAAACCCTTATGACATACACTAATACAAAAATATCCATTATAGAGATATTATTCCTTTCTTAATTCAGCAGAATGGCAACAGCTTTTGCCCAAAACACTCTAAATAGCTTCCACTACAAAGTTAATCATGTTTATCACATAATTCTTAATTATTTGGATTTGTATTATATTGTAACATAAATGTTTTCAAAATATTTTGGAAAGCATTTCAAAAGACAAACTTAATCCAATTCTGTCTGCCAGAGCATCCACATGCTGAACCTTGAAAAAATCACATTACTGCATGAGTCAAGTTCCTTTTATCCTTTCATCTAATTTTCTTCTCTGATTTTTATGCCAAAGATAGAAATTTAGAAACATTTAGAGTGAGCTCAATGTTGGATGGAAAATAAGCTTTCTATTCTTGTAAAATCAGTGATTTAAGTGTTTGGTTTTATACACACACAGAGTAATGTAAATTATTCACAGAAACTCACTAGTTTTGATGCTATTTTTAGTGCAAGACCTAGTTAAAGACTTGGATGCCTTAAACAGAGTCTGAGTGTCCTATCACTGATTTTTTTTCTCCTTGTGACTGAACAAGGCATTCATAAGTGTCAAGACCAAATGGCCTTTTGCTTTTTCTCTCAAGCAGCTGCAGACTTAGACGAGAAGAGAAAGAAAATTGAGAGTGCTATATTGAGAAATGGGCATGTTCGTGCATGAAGTTCAAACAAAATATGCTGGCAACACAGAACAAAGTTCACCGGGTAATTCCAAATACATTCTTTGGGTAATTTTGCAGAGGGCAGTGATCACAGAGTTAGCATAATAAAGGCTCTTTCAAGAAGTAAACTGCTAAAGGAACTAAAAATGCCCTTCTTCTCACACACTTCTCTTGAAGCATAGATGTAATGCCAAGACCCTGCCAGCATAATGGCTTTCTGTGTGCCTGCTACGTTCTGTATGCCTGCTACTCTGCTCCATATGTTCTCCTGGCGTGCTTTTTTCTTTTCTGTGTGTGTCTCCTGTGTAATTCTGCTCTCCTCTACGCTGTGCCTTGGAGAAAAGAGGGTCATCCATTCTGACAGGCTGCATCCTGATTCCTGTTAGAGCTCCTTTGAATAAAAACGACTCTCTTCATACCGCACTTATGAGGCACAAGTCATACGCAGACAATTTTGAGCTGGTGGAGCGCTCTCATTATAGTTCCAGGTCTACAGGTGTGGCCTGGGAAGTGAACGTATCTGGCGCGGCCAGGATTGAGATATGTAATTTAGGTTAACCCACATGAAGACCACAGGTAAAGCTACACCAATGCAGAGCCCCAAAAGGAGAAGGAAGCTTGGAGATGTTCTCAAATGTAAGACGCCACCATAAAAATAAGAGAATGTGACTGATGTCATCAGGATTCATTCCCCCGGGAAGTGATGATGTTACAAATGAATGCTAGAGTTCGGCTGGCGTGAGGTGTATTACAATATGCTAATATATGCTAATAGAGTTTGTTCTGGTGCTAACCTGGAAGGAATAATGCATGGAAACATGTATGTAATTAACAGTCACTCTCGTATCTTTACAGGATGACCACAAATTTATCTATTCTGTATCTTTGATGTGGGTTAGCCTATACCATTCAGCTATTTTCTAGACTGTAATCTACACAGCATCATGAATCCAACCTTTCCTCTATTTTTTGAATACATAAGTAAATTTTGCATAAATGTTTACATATTTTAAATGTACAGTTTCTTAGGTACTCCTGCCTTAAGCCATGCTATGATAGACCCCCAAAAAGAGTATCTAGTGTTATAGCAGATCCACTGTAAATCTATAAAGAAAGCCTAAAGCCAAAACACATACACAAGAGATGGAGAATAGCTCTACAAAATGCTTTTCAGTAATTCTCTACTGAATAGCCGTGAAAAAGCATTAGGCATAGAGATGGGCGAACACAGCTGTGGATTCCTCTGTGATCCTGTATCAAGAGCTGTTCTGTGGATAATCCATTTAAAAATGCTCTTTGGCCTGAGCTAGCATGTGCCAAGTTTCTGCATCAATCATGACATTCTGCCTTGCCCAGAGAGAAGCCAGTCGACAACTAATGTGATTACATGGCCACGATAGTTTTTAACAGGAAAATGGCTTAGGAACTTGCAATTGGATTTGAACTGATAATCCCTTGAATGCAAAGGTGGCTTTCCACGTACTGAGGCTGAATGGATATTTCTAGCAATGGCAACATTTGACAAAAGTCCAAAACAAATTTGTTTTTTTCTTTTTTTTTTTTTTTTCAGGCTTCAGTGTGTCAAAGTGATCCTCACTTAGTTTGGAGGTCATACCTCAAACATTTCTCTGAGAAGAAAGAAAGATCCATTTGGATACAATGGACATATTCCAATCAGCAAAAAATCTACTGTAAGTGGGCTGTGTTCTTTGCAATCTACATTGCAGGGCACTGCAGGTCTATTAGAAGGCAGCAACACTCAAGGATGTCCCTGAGCATCATTTACTTCCTTTCGAAAGTGCAATTACGGTATAGTGAAGTTTGTACTATTTGCAGCTGAAAATTGCTTATTAACTATATATGAAAATTTAAAGTATTATACCCTGGCAGCACTGTTCTACATAATTTTAGCAGACTTAAATTCTATTTTAGTTTAGCTGAACTAATTTTGTCTAAACAGCCAAAATGTATTACTTTAGACTGCAGCATGAATGGGAGAAAATGCAAATCACTCTAGTGGGGCTAATTGTTCCATTTCATTCAACTGTACAGCAATTTATTAAACGTGCACTCATTTCCCTGTCACCTTTTTTTTTTTTTCCTGAGTTCACTATGGAAAGACAGGAAGCAGAGCACAAAACCTAAAAGTTTTGCCTTCTGAATATATGGGCCTATCCCAGCAGCAAGTTTTAACTGCCACAAGCTGTAAACACCCACAAGGTGTAAACTCAGCTCTAGTCAGAGCAATCGGAAGACACTGCAAATCCAGAATAAGATGCAATATAAGGATTACCTGAGCAGAAGCATATAGAGCCTACATTTGCCCGCTTACTTTTGTGTATCACAAACAGCACTTTTAATGGAAAATCTTGGAACTTTTCTTGGGCCATCTTACCATAATTTAGCGGTTAGCAATTACTTGATAATTTTAATTAATCAATACTTAGGTTTTTTTAATCTCTCTGCAATGGTAAGCAGTTGCATTTTCTCCACATTTCTAGCCAGGAGAAGCTATCTTCAGGAGTTAGCTGGCTGCCTGTAGTCTGAGGAGCTTTAGTGAATGCAGGAGTCCTTACACGACCTTAGGCTGACCCTTGCTTGACTCTCAGTAAATCTAGGCTATGGTAAAACATTGTGGCTTCTCTCCAACACCATCCGTAGAGCACACCTCTCATATCAGGCTCCATTCCTGTCTAAGGTTGCATTTGCCTGCTGGTCATTCATCACTGGAGAAAACAAAAGCCCTTTTTCTATGGTGACTTTCCATCCATCGGACATCTCTGCATTCTTTTCTCTGCTACTTATATTAATATTTCTTTCTACCACGGGTTTTGGGGTGTGGGGTTTTTTTCCCCATTTTTATGTAGGGTTTTTTTCATACTACTTATTAGGTTCTCCTTTTTTTTTTTTAATGTAAGCCTTTTAAATATTACAAGTGAATTTGTTGTTGGCAAAAGAGGCTGGATTTCTTGCATTAAAAACTGACATGCTCATCATGCTTTACTTTGAATAATTTATTAGTCCAAACCCCAAGAGTACCTTAGAAAAACCCAAATCCATAACCACACCCACATCCACAAACACTCATCAGTTGAACCCTCTCCCTACAACCTAATTAGTATATCTGAACCACTTACTTTTGTGCCAAAGTAATCTATGGCCAAAGATTCAGCCAAAAGCAAGTCAACTCTAAGAGTTTTTGTTGCTTTGCATCTGAAGTTAAATGACTTCTCAAACCTCAGACTACATTCAGAAAAGGACCGATAAAAATGCATTACCTCTTCATACGGTGGGGAAGTTGGCAGCGCTGTGTAAGCCTCTTTTCTTCCCAGAAAGTCGCTGGATCTTGCCTCAAGATATAATGTGAGAAATATGGGCACAAACTGAACAGAGTGGGTAGCGTTTAAGGGTGGGATTCATCAGATTTAAACCTCAGCAAAAGTTTCAAAGGGCTGGTTCACATTCAAACACTTGACTGTCAGTTTTGAACTGTGCCAAAACAAACCAGTGACCTAAAAATAAGACTCTGCATTGTGTCATATTCCTCCTTGTTCTATTTTTTTTGGTAAATAAAAGAAAATTTCAGTGATACAATCCATCAGGAAACAGAAGGAAAATGAAGTTTTTTAAACCATTTCCCACCGAACAAAGAGGTCATCCAAATGAGAAAGGATAAGCAGACAACTGGTTTACAGTCAGACAAGGAAGACAAAGGAAGAAAGAAAATAAGTCAAGTCCATCTATCCTTCTGGCTTTTATAACTTATTCATTTAAAAAAAACCAAAACAAAACAAAAAAAACCCCACACCCAAAAAACCCCATCTTCTAACCAAATTAGGTTAACAGACTAGTGAGGCTGTTTTCTATTTAATCTTAATTATTTTTATTCTGTTAATTAATATTGAGAATATTAACATTAGCTTTAATGTTGAGGTTCCTACTTCTTTGTAATCAGATTAAGTGATTCCAAGGTCTTTCATGTGTTTTCTAGTTCTCTTTTCAACAGCTTTCATAACTGCCTGCTTCTATTTATATTTCTCCTACCACAAAGCCAATGTCAGTGAGATACTTCTGCTCTTGCTCGTAAGAAATGTTAAATCTGCTGTTTTTGGAAAGGGGCTCAGCATCATTTGTGCTGACTAATTATTTTCATTTCTTTCATCTTGTTTTGCGTTTTCCATCTCTTTTATGTTGCATTAACCCCTTACTGCTAACATTCTCCGGGCAGCAGTCTAGTGGAGCCAAGCTACCACCGCGCTGACAGCTCCTTAACAATGGGCAGAGATGCTGGAGTATTTCTGAGCGACAGGCTGCAAAAAACACCCCCACTTTCTTGATACGATCACATTCAGAGATAAGCTGTGATGGGTCACATGTTTTCCTTTCACACTGCTTGTTCCTGCCCAATTGAGCAATGGCAGCAGGGAAACATTTTTCTCCTAGCACTCATCAAGATGTAATAACAGGGTTCCTATTTAGAGAGGCAAGCTTTGCTTTTGTTGGCACCGATGAGTTTTAATGTAAACATCAGCCTTGAAAGACAACATACTTGTAGTTAAGAGAATACAAAAATGTCTAATAACATGTCTTCATTTTAAATTCTGACACGTGCTTCTGAGATTGCCACTCTTTCCTTTTATAAGTTATAAACCTAACACCATACCTGAAGTTACCGCAATCCTGTAAAAGACAGAGAGGTCAGAATACAAAGTGGTTTTCCCCCTCATGAAGCTTGTTTAAAGCTAATACTGAAAACAGGCAGAGCCTTCTCACAAAGAAATGGATGTAAAAATAAAGGTCAGGATCCTGGCTCTGCCTGCCTTTGCCTTGGCCAGAAGAACCAGCCCAGCAAAGACGTGGAAGCAGCTCACTTTGTGCTCCTTCAAAGGGCCAGCAAGGGTGACACTGACATGTGGTACGCATCAAAACACAGTGCCTTCTGTTCTTTGGTATTAGCTATCAGATTTGATTTTCCTTTGTTCCAGACCTGCAGGTGGACAAAACACTTCAGGAGCTCCTAGTCCAAAATACCTTCCAGCTTGGTACATGCTGTCCCTTACTCTACTTGCAAGCAACAGATCTCAATACAAAATTTAGCATGATTTATATCTAACTATTAAATGTTGTTTAATAGTGTAAGTCTACCCATTAAATCTTTCTTCAAACCAGATAATTTTAGGAGTAGTCGGAAGTGTAATAAGCTTTGGTATACTGGCGTGGTTGCAGAAAATGAACAGAATGAAAAAGTCACTCAGTATTTGGCCACTACTACAGTTCTGATCCACCAGAGTAAAATTATAGCCTAGTGAAATGCAAAGTCAGGAGGGAAAAAAACAGCAGCTCTAAAATGTCGAGCTTGTACATCTAACCCTAGTGATTTAAATGTATGCTCAGACAGGTAACAAACCTGATCACCAGTTACTGAGGTCACAGGACCTCCACTGAGCCATGTGTCTGATTTTGCACATTTTGTTTCTGGTTGGCAGAGCAGTGTCCAAATGTAAAGTTTTTCAAAACATTATGTAGTTTATTAAAAAAGTCATCAGTGGCCTGACAATAATTAGCCACAAGATCCACAATGTCATTAGGACCAGAGAGACCGGTCATAACGACATTCATTTTTCTATTGCCCACATAAAGCCAATCATAATGATTGCCAGATATATCCCATCCACTTTGCCTAGGTTTTACTGCCAGGGAATGTGTATAATATGATTACGGACCTGGGCACACTGCTGTACTATGTCAGATGATTTTTTAAACTGCCATCTTCCAGATTCATTATTTATATTTAAAACGTCTCTAGACTCAGTGCTTTAAAACATAAAAAGAATGTGTAATCAATGCAGCGATGTCTCTCTCAGTTTACAGTCTGGAACAATGGCTTGAAATGGCATAAATTGCCTCCTGTTTCCTGGCAGGATGCTATTGCTAAAGTCTGGTGACAATTCTCTTAATATCAATTATTTCACAATTGATTCTACTGTATCACTACCAGGTAATCACACTGGACACACCTACAGCTTTTGGTAACTGTTTGCTGCGCAAGGTTAGAGACATTCACATCTTTTCACTGCATGTTTAAAGTAATTCTCTACCTGGCCAGCAAAGTCAAAGGATGAAGAAATATGCCTCTTCTGAATCAAACTGGTCTCTCAATACTAAAAACCAAACATTGTCTTATGCTGTTTTAGGTGCCTGAGAACCCAATTACCCATTCTCGAACCTCCAACCTTCCATTTTCTCTTAGCTTCTCAAATGTCTTGTGTTGCTGAATTTAATTAAATGATGTTTAATATAAATGTAATACTAGAGGAACAGATACCTATTCAACAGGGCTGTGCAAGAATGTGGAAAACAAGAAAGAAAGCACACTGAGTGACCCAGCTACTTAATTTCATGGTGTTTACCATACATTTCAAATACAACACGTGTCAGAAGTCACTGTTAAATCTATTCTATCTGAATTGTCAGTGATATCCACAAGTAGACACTGCTCCAAGGAGAGGTTATTGCTGGGTCCACAGAAACTTCATATAAACTTTCCTCACCTCCCTGGAAAACTTTCCAGCTTACTAATATGCAGCAGATACTGCAGCATGTGATGAATGTGCCACAGTCACCTTTCTGTTTTCTGACAAATTTATGACCACTCTTTCCTCAAGAACAGTTGAATAGGTTACTCCATTATGTACTACCATGCCTGTGGGAGAAAAAAGCCAGAAACAGTTTTATTTACTAAAAACATATGCTGCCTTTTTCTTGAAGATTATTTGGTTAGCATAAGGGAAAGAGGGAGAAAAGAAGGGAGCAAGCAATGTAGAATAAACTGTACCCTACCCTCTGAAAGCAGCATTTGGCACACAGATAACTCACTAACAGTTTCTTAGTAGTGATAATTAACAAGTCAGCTTCTGTCCATTTGTCTGTCTCCTGTTAGTTGTGTTTTGCCATCACAGTAGTTCCAGTCATCTTCTTTCTTCCCACACAGAAAATCTACCAGTAGATGAATTATTCTGGCACTATTTAATAATTCATTTTTTTTATTGTCCACAGGGTTTACATGTACTATTTTTGTAACGAGTGAAACTGCATTACACAGAGCATTTTTGAACATTTGCCCTCTCACATCCTTTGCAACTCATACTTGTGGAGGATGAGCTGAACAAAGTAGTTTATGAGATAGATATAGGCACCACTAAATGAAGGACTAGCTCACGATGGGAGCAAATGTCTGGGACTACAGTTACAGTCCCAGGCCAGCAGCATTCCCAGAGGGCAGAGACACATTCAGATGAAAGAGGAGGGCCACGAGCCTTGGAGAGGTTGGCTTTATGCATCTTCAAGAGACCAGTTCTTCTTTGCTAGACTCTGTTTCTGATTTACCTGTACTGTCACAACAGCTCCAAGGACACACATCATGACAGATTTTCCCCCACTTGTGTACAGAAGAAACGTTCAGGAAAAGGTAAAGTAGCATGCTGCAAATGTTGAGGCCTCCAGACATTGAGACGGAGTCCTTCATACTCTTCCCCTTTTTCTCCCTTCCTCATGAGACACCTTCATCTTTTCACCAGGTTTTTTCCATCCGCTCTTCTTCATCTATACTCTTACTTTCTACTTGTTCTTACATTTTAAGGAAATTTTCATTCAATCGCTGCTACTTCTTCCTTCAATCAACCATATTTTTTTCAAATTTGGGGGGGGGAATCATGAGGGACTTTTTTCCCTAAATGTACCAACAGATTGCTTCTCACTCCCATGATGTTAGAAGGAGAATATAAAGGATAAAGAACACAACTGAATCAAAAATTCTGCTTTGCATTCATGAAGTGTTTATAAGAATAAAATCTTGCCACTGATTGTCTAGTTACAATCAAGATGCACATCCCAAGTGCAACTAGTAAAAACTGTATGACCACAGCAATAAAGCTGCAAGAACAATACAAATCAGGCAGCAAGGCAAAATGACTCTGCCAGACAAAGTGTTTATAGCTTTCTTGAAAAGCTTTACTGTAGGTTGGTTTGGAATAGAGAGAAGGGAAATAGCTAAAAGTATCAAAAGAGAAATAATAAAACTTTTTGTATTTGGAGAAAAATATTCTCATGTCATAATACCTAGGAGACAATGCACTGCATAAGAAATCTGAAATGCTGACTGAAAAAATATGTATATCATAAAAATGGAACTGTCTAGAACTATCTACTATCAAGCAGGGATGAACACAGAGAAAGAAATAATCACAAATAGATGAAAAATGTTGGTATAAAACTGCCTAGAAATGTGGATGAGTATAACAAGCTCCAGTGAAACTTGGATGACAAAGCAGCTTTTAAAAGCAAATTTTCCTCTTCGGGATAAACAAAAAACAGTTAGATTGCAGAGAGATATTTGCCCATGATAATTCATACTTTTCACAGGCAATTTTAGAGTGCTGCATTTAAGGTCAAGGCAAAGAACTGCACAGACTAGAAGAACTCAATGGACAAAATGAAGCTCTCAGAAAAAATCAAACAACTAAATTAAGGTCATCTATGCCACCTTGATTCAGGCTTCAACTATATAATCTGTATTAGCATGGATGTTATTACATGTTCATTATTCTTTTGCTACATTCACTGAATAATTGCATTACACAGACTAGATGGTGTTTATTTAGTAGAAAGCCAGACACTAATTTTTCAAAGCCTCCGGCTGCAGTGAAAATGAAACTTAAGGTGCTGTGATGATAATCACCTCCATTATAAGAGCAGGCCCATGGGACCAGGTCCTGTGATCATACAAAGAAAGGTACTACTACAGCATAAGAGGCAAGCCTCTGTCTGGCGTTTCTTATTTTTGAGTACTTGGAAACTTTGTATTTCCTTAATGTGTCCTTCTCTGTACGTATTTTCTAAAATGTGAACTGAAGTAAAACAAAATAAACCAGAAACTGTTGTAAAATGGTGATGCTCTGTATAGGTCATCAGTAGAACCAGGAACTACAAGAGAGGGTTGATGACACTCAAGGAATATCTACTTCTGAATAATTTCTGAATAGGAGCATGTGACTGGTTGCAGAGCCTTTTGCAGTCTTTACCCACTTTTCCATCTTCTCCAATTTGTTCCACACCAGACTTTTCCTCGTGGGTTATCTGTTTTTTCCCTTTTCCATTCTTCTTGACTGTACAATGATGATTTCCCCCTTTCAGCCTCCCAAATCTCACAGTTTGTCTATGTTGTCCCAATACTTCACTAATAACGAGATTTGTCCATGATGATCCCAGCCACCAAGCTTGGGTTACTCCCTGCCCTGTCCCAGTTCTGCTGAGCTGTGTATAACAGCCTCCTCCTTCGCTTCCAGCTGACAGTCCAGGATTTTCCACCTCTGTATCTGAGGCAGGCACAGAGACATTTTCATAAAATGATCCTCTCGTTCAGTGAACAGGCCTAATTTAGAAGTCTCTCTCTCTCTTCACGAACTCTATAGGATTTTAAAGCAAAATGGCTTTGTAACTTGCAGACCTAACTTGAGGTGGTACATACATCAACTATCACGCATGGGCAGTGACGGCAGTGATGGGAGTTCCCTTATTTATCCTGGGATACAACCTTAAGTTTTTTACTGATGAAATCTAAGAAATCCACCCCGTGGTTGTCTATGACAGTTCTTTAAAACCTTGAACGGCTGGATTTCGAAAGAGACAGCAAAAGGTGGCAGAAACATAGCACAGTGGACTAGCTCTATTTTCATGACCAAATATTCAAAAAGAAGGAACATTCTGAATATTGCTATTGTATCTGGACAATCAACCATACATACGGATTGAGTTGCTTGTAAGAAATAGATTTTACAGCAATTTAAGGATACATCTCTTCTTACTCTTTCACACCTTGGTACTAATGAGTGTGTTGCTTTTAAAGACACTCGGTTATGTTATCATAAAAATAAATATCCCTGGTGTTTTCTTCTACAAAACAGAAGTTAACGGGAAACCTATTCGAGATAGGTATCTTAGTGTGATCATTCACAACCCCTTACACAATAAGAGTACATTAATGTATCACTACTTGCATAAAGATGGCCACTGTGGAACTATAATTCTTCTATTTATTCAGAGCAAATCAACAATTTCTGTGGCATTACACTTTGTGGTTTTGTTTTCCATTAGGAATGCAATTTTTACTGTTGTTTTATGTTGGCTTTTTTTTCATAAGAAGGGTTGTAATTTGAAATGCATTTGGGTGACATCTATTTTTCAGGTGCAAAGTTCTAAACTATCTTGCAGTCAGACAGCATCACTGGACATTCAATCTCAGAATTATAAAAATGGCTAACCGAAATTTCTTGGGTAGCAGCTCTGACCCTCTCTAAAAGCAGGTGATGATCTGAATGGGCTATTAAATCACTGTATTAAGTACAACACTGGTTATGTGCTGGTGGCTTCCATTGTACAAGGCTAGCTCTTGACTGATGACTTCTCTGTAATTCATGACTGACATTGATTTGATAGGGAGATGTAAGTAAAATTTTCTTTTTAGACTGAAGAAATTTAAGATGAGGAAGGCTCTAGTGTTCAAATTTTCCAAGCATTTTCTCAAAAGTCAATCACACTTCAATATTTAAGGCAGGTGAGGTTTTTTTTATTTAGAATGCTATTTGATTACCAAAGGTATAGTTTCATTTGGATTTATTCCTTTATTTATGTTAATTTCTGCATTTGTTGCCAATGATTCAAATAAGATTGATAACAGATCACCCACAAGAATAAAAGCTTATTAGAATGAGTCAATTATGATAAGAATTTATAATTTGAATCTGAAAGAAGGCAATCAAGTGGAAATTATTTTATTTTAAATTATTAGCATCAATCTGAACTCCTATAATTATGAAAATTTTCAAATACCGTGATGTAGCTGAGCTATGTGATTTCATACTACACGCTCAGTATATTTTCCATCTAAATAATCATACACTAAATCCTGTGATCCAGTATAAAATCTGGTAAGAGGTAAGGAGGCATAAAGCTCACTCATGTATTCTGCCATTGCATTTTCCATGTATTGAACCAAATCCCTAGCTCCCTAATCCCCAACTGTAGGATACTAGTTTTATACCAGTTTGTAGCTCCACTCTTAGCCACATCCAACTCATTCAGGGGGTAAAATTCTCTCCAAAGCCCAAGGTATTACTGCCATGAATTTAAAAGAACCCTAGAAATGTCAGAATGGCATAAGAACAAAAAAGTTACCCATACCATCTCCCTCTACCAAGGCTAGACCATTCTTCATAGATGTTCACATAGTCTCTCTTTCAAAGCATCTAATAATAGAAATCTTTTTTTTACACTAAGTAGCTTGTTCCTATTATTAATTATCAAAGTGTTTTGAATATTGTCTTTTTCCACTCAACTTAAACCTCTCTCGTTGCAAATTCAGCCAATGTTGTCCCTGTCCTCCAGTGGACATGGAAGATAACTGAATACCACTATGTAACAGCCTGCATATACCAGAGGATGTATCCTTTAACGATCTTATTTTTCCAGACTACATTAACTCAGTACTTTCAAATTGTCCTCAGAGATCATATTGTCTAAATCTTTTAGCGTTTTCAGCTCTACTCTGAACTCATTCTAACTTGCCTACATCTTTCATAGAGAGCAATGCCTAAAATTAGACACATCATTTTAGCTGAGGCCTCACTAGATCTGGAAACAGTAGAATAATTACTACCTGTGTTATGTATAACACAGCTGCTAATATCCCCCAGAATGAAGTGAGTTATAGCTTTCCACCCTGATAGTTATCCTTTCATTCTATCTTCCCAAGAGACCCTGCCTAACAGCACTTTGAATTTGCTAAGTCTCCTTTGTTGAAATATACTTTAGTCAGTCTTTATCTTCCTCTTCCACCCATGCATCCTCTTCCTAGAATCCCAGATGCATCGTAATCTTGATACTTACATCAACATCTTCACTCTTTGGATTTTCAAGTGGTATTGTCTGGTTAGTTAGAATCATATCTAAAACTGCCTGTACTAACCATTTATTCAAATAGCAATATTGTGTCCACCTGACAAGTTGTTATTCCTAGTGTGAAAAGCAAAATTACTCTTCCAAAGATGCAAAGTTAATTAAAACCATCTACTACAACCCTGCTATTTCAATGCATTACATAGCTACACAAAAATAGCCTCATCCACCTACTCCTGTTTGGCAGTTTATAGTAAATCCTTACCATTAAATTAACCTTATTCTTTTCCCCTTTCATCTTCACCCAAGTATCCAACCACACTGCCTCCCCCTGAACTTCAGAGCAGGTATGTGTACATTCTTGATCCGCACAACAACAGTTCCCTGTGTTTTTCCTTCAGCATGGGCAGGGTTTCACCCTATATTTAAACTAGACGTGAGCATTGTAACTATTTCACATTAAACGTTGACTTATGTCCTGAAGCCTCAAAACTTGCCTGGGTACTTTTCAGAGAAAACAAAGGATGACCTGTTGTAGCGACCTGCATGTGTACCAGCCCAAGAACAATGCAGACTAGAAGTGCATGTGAGGAGAAGCTGGCTGAGTAGGGATTAAAATGGGTGAACATAAAAAGGCAGTATTTTATTAACACAACAAAATGCTGCACAACATAGCCAAGCAAGTAAACAAGAAAAATCTGTAACAGCCCTGTAATTATCATGTAAATTGAGATTAATAATAGTAGAAATATTCATCCCATGCTCTTCTAATCAACAAATAGTAGATTACAGGGTAATTAGTAGGGAATTTATATATGATTATTAGGCTCTAGATTACATGGTGACTAATTATAGTAGCAATCTGAAGGCACGCTAATGACCATGGAATCATCTGGCAAAAAGTACATAAATTAAAGGTGTAGCATGTCCTACAATTGTATACATAATAAAACATGGATAAAAATATAACAAAATATTTTTCATTATTTATCCATTTCTCCAAAATAATGAAAAATAATGCACCAAAGTAATATTTTTTAAAAACCACAAGGTAGATTATCAGCACAATATTTAGCAGAAAATATTATTCATGATTTATTGAATGATCATAATCACAAAAATATCTGTATTTGTTTCACTAGTTTGGAAAAAGGACAATTCTGGGAAAATCTGGCAGCGTAAGCAGTATGATGGACACATGGTATTTTTGTGACTGTCACTCCTAACTAATTCCAGTGAGTGATGTATAGGACAATCTCTGTCCTTTCAAATGAGAGCACATCCTTAAGAAGTTAAAAACAATGTAAATTCTTCCTGAAAATGTAAAAATATAATTTATGAGATTTTTCTAATTCAACCAAATATAAAACTGGTTTCCTATGTCCACCTAGGGACACCAATACTATGATTTTCTGATGCAGTAGGGTATGCAGCAACTGTCTTGGGTGGAACAACCAGAGACTGAGCATTAATGAAACTCAAACCTTAATTAGGAGCCAAAAGTGAACTTTCAGTCTTAAGTTTAGACAACCTTAAAAACAACCTTCAGAAGAAATTACCATAAAGCACTATTTTAATACAATTATTTTAAAACAATGATAATTTATTTTCTGAGAAAACCAGAAGAGTGGGTAACTTCTGGGCAATAGAGGAGAACATTTGCACAGCCACTGCCATATCCACTCCTTCATTTATCAACGTCTGTCTGCTTTCTACTGCAATCCAGAACAATAACAATGATCTTTAAAATCAATAGAGACTCTGTAACGGGCATGAAAGGAAGCAAGAGAGCTAATGGAACAGAGCATACGCTCAGCAGAATGTAATTAGAAGACTGGAAAAGTTAAACACTAGTAAAAAGAATAAAGTGTGGAAGAAAGAACATCTAATGAGAAATAATATGGAAAGAGTGTAGACCATACTCTCGTAGCTGCCTAAACCAGCTTGACTTTTAAGTTCTAGTTATAAATGCTAAACCAGATCAAAAGACATATTCTCAAGTGAACAATTTGACATAGCACACTTCATTCTCATATTAATAAGGACCTGGGAATGTGCTAGAGAACATTAAACTGTCCAGTGCTGCTTAGCCCTATGGAAGATGCTTCAGACAGTCTTTCTTACACAAAGGCTGAATTCTGCTTATCAATTAGCAGTTCTCATAAACTGTGAAGAGGACTTATAGAATTGTGACTTACATCATTTGATCCATGAATCTTCCATTACTCGAGGCAGAAATTATTTCTGAAACTCTAGAACTGCCTGATTTTTTTCTTTTGAAAGTCAGCTTGGGAGGAGACCTGGCCCGTACAGTTCTTTCCCCCACAGCACAGAAGACTGGCTTGGTTGCCCCTCTGGTATCATCCAGCCTCCTTAAGCTGGTACAGAAATATCATGGGCTGAGGAATCCCACAGAGAAGAAGAAATGGTTATTGAGTAGCCTATTTTCTGGAGCTAGTGATGCAGAGATCAAAAACACGTCTGTTCTCAACCTCAAAAAAGATCAGGAAGCCTGAAGCTATTTCTTTTCATTTTGTGCTAATATTTTACACCTTCTCTGCAGGGCTTTTCTCCAGGGCCTTTTGCCAGACAAAGCGTAGAAGTGAAGTGACTCCAGTATTACTGTGAAGAGCGCAGTGAGGCCAGAGGTGGAAATGGGTACCTCGGGCTGCGAGATGCAGTTAAAGCAGCAGACTTTATAATGACTTATCTAGCTTATATCGTACTCTGTCAGCATGTTTCGCCTCTTCAGCTGAATTCTTATTTCCATATGGTCCTCACTGATGTTTTCATAAAAATGTTCCCACGCTAAGGTCACAACTACAGGGCCCAATAGCATTAATATATTCACCTGATACAACATAGAAGCAGCATTACTGCATCAGCCATCATGCACCTGAGTTAAAAAGCCCTGTCAGCCAGGTATTTGCCTGACTTCACTGCTTCCAAAATCCCAAGTGAGGATAACTATGGACTCTGTTCCACCCTTTACTCCACAGTGAAAACAAATTCTAACTTTTTGCCAATTTGATATTCCTTTTAGCGAAATCCAGCTGCTGTATTTACCTTATGCTCATTTATCACCAATCATAGCAACAATCAATCAACCCATTAATCGCTCAAAGGGAATTTTTGCTAAAGAGATTTTTAAAAAAGTTAAGGGTTCAGCTGATAAAATAAATATATGTGAAATGGATGAGAAGGGCAGAGAAGGCCAATGGCATAGGAAATCTGCTAAATATTTGTATTCCTGCAAAATAAGTAAAAAATTGAATTATTAGGGATTAACACGTTTTTAAAGACACATATGCAAGACATAAACAGACAGAAATGCCACTACAGAAGGTGAAATAAATCTAAAACAGCAGAAGTGAAGACAGTTGTGAGAATGAGTGAAATATGCCAGAAATTGTTACGTTTCACAGAAATTAAAATTAGATACAATGGATGGTAAGTAAATTTGTACGCTACTAAACAACAAAAAGTAGCAAGACCTCTACAACAGACTGTTTGTACTCCAGAATGATAAAATAGATGAAAGATAGGGAGAAATATAGAGAAACAGAAATGTTAAATACATCACGAGGAAGAACAAAACCTAACACAGCTAAGTTAAGATGTATTTTACACTAGCGCAGGGACTAGTCTTCAAACTAATAGCCATGATAGATTTCACATATTTTATATTATAAATGGTGAGATGCAATTACAGAAAAAAGAAAAGATATTGTTAAAGACAGAAAAAACAGAGATATGAAATAATGGAAAAAGGAATGAAAAAATGTCAAAAATCAGAAAAGATAATAGGCACCTTGATAATAACTGTTGAGAAATTCATATGGGGACCTGTCCAATATTCGTGGCAATGTGTTTCAAAGGAAGATAGTAAAGAACTATGAATGATAAAAAGAAGTCAAGATTGGCAAGATCTTGGGTTGCACTTGGCTCTGATGAGAGATTGCAGTAATAAGATTACAACAAAACCAGACATTAGAATGTCAGATTTCTTTTTCAACTGCATGAAGATAAGTTCTTCCCAAATACTTGCGAGGATAAGGCAAGAAAACAAGGAACAACAAAAGATGTATCTATGTTATAAAAGGTACACAATGCACTATAGAAATGCAGAAGAAATAGGAATACAAACAAAATCACTTCACTTGGAGTCAACTCATGGAGTATATTGTCAAGAACTACAGTTTAAAATTCAACTGTGAATGCAGTCCAACAAATGCTAGAAATTACTAAAGACAGGTTTCGCTATCTTTGTGTCTTTTATGACTGTTCTCATTAATTTTGATGAACCAGAGTATTTCTCAGGTGAAACAACCAATTTCATAATTAAATGTACATAAGCCAAGAAGGCCAATAGCATCCTGGACTATATCTAAAATAGTGTGGCCAGCAGAACTAGGGAAGTGATTGTCGCCCTGTACTCAGCACTGGTGAGGCTCCACCTCGAATACTGTGTCTGGTTTTGGGCTCCTCACTACAAGAAAGACGTTGAGGTGCTGGAGCGTGTTCAGAGGAGGGCAAGGAAGCTGGTGAGGGGTATAGAGAACAGGTCCTATGAGGAGTGGCTGAGGCAACTGGGGTTGTTTAGCTTGGAGAAAAGGAGGTTGAGGAGAGACCTTATCGCTCTCTACAAGTACCTAAAAGCAGGTTGTAGAGAGGTGGGGGTCGATCTTTTCTCCCAAATAACAGGCAATAGGACAAGAGGAAATGGCTTCAAGTTACACCAGGGGAGGTTTAGATTGGATATTAGAAAAAATTTCTTCACTGAGAGGGTTATCAAGCATTGGAACATGCTGCCCAGGGAAGTGGTTGAGTCACCATCCCTGGAGGTATTTAAAAGACATGTAGATGTAGTGCTGAGGAACATGGTTTAGTGGTAACTTGGGAGTGTTAGGTTAACATTTGGACTTGATGATCTTAAAGGTCTCTTCCAACCATAACAATTCTATGATTCTATGAAATGTAAGCTGGGGTTTTTTGGGAGTTTTTTTTGTGGTTTGTTTGTTTGTTTTGTTGGGGTTTTTGTAAGAACAGTGGCCTTATAAAACAGCTTTAGATGATATCTAGATGCAAGAGGAAATACAGGTGTTGAGACTCCACTATATTCTGTAGTGAGTCAGTGACAAGAAATAGTTTGAGAAAAATATGTCTGTGAGGTCATCATCTTATGTGGTTTTCTTCAGCTGCAGCAGCATTGCACATGGCTCACATGCATCCTCTATTCCTGACCACCTCTTCCATTTTTCTGGGAGAGCTATTTTTGCAGCTGTGTGGTGATCCAAACCAAGGAACTGGTCAGGCTGAAAAAAGCCCTCTCTTTCTATTACAGCAGTTATCAGCCTGATGACTTTGCCAGGACAGTTCACTGGGTGGTTGTGCAGCTGAGGGGACAAGTGGAAGGGGCCAGGGGAAAAAGAAACAATCAGCTGAGGGCTGCTTAACTTGGCCTGAATCCTGTTTTACCCCAACGGCTGAGGTGATAAGCCACCTGCACTTCCGTCTTGATTTTATATACTACTAATCTGCATATCAAAGGTAAAGTCTTAGCTTTGCCCCCACCGCACTTGCCCTTGCCTCCTTTGCCTCCTCTTGCCGACACACACTCATGGATGACCGCTAGCTCCTCACTCAATGCACTGGGCTCTGCAACTCTGGTTTCAGTATTTCATTAGTGTTGTTAGCAGTGCTCATTCTTTCTTCTTTTTATGCCACAGAAATAATCTAGTCCTTCAGGGAGAAACAAAGAGAATTTTGCGGAGTGAAACCAGGTAATTCTCCCGCACTCACAGAAATGGAATTTTGTCCAGAAAGCTGTGTGCTCTCTTGAATAAATGTGCCTGTTTTTAAAATTTAAACAGTGAAAAAAAACAATATTAAATGAGATTTCTAAAAGAGAATCAAAGATACAGCATGGCATTTTACATTGTAATTATACACTTTTGAGAAAGTGCAAAGCATAACTGCTCTAGAGGCACTCAAGTAATTATCAAATGTGTCTCTAGAAGAAAAATGTTAGGCCCTTAAGCAATGTTTGGTTTACATTTGAAACATTTTGTTTCAAACTAAAATATGGCAATATGAATTCCGATTCTAACGAAATTTTAAAGTTCCCTGCATCAAGTAAAAGAACTACTCAGAAAATGTCTGATTTTCATAAGCATAAACCTAGATAAAACCAGGAATACTGAAATAAGTGGTGGACTACTCTATGTTCATGTTTACGTGTTACAAAAGCAAAAACTGAAGAATGAAATAGAGTTAATCATTTGGGTTGTGTTTTGGAGGTAACATATAAAATTCTTGTAAAGTTTTTGATATGAACACTTCTTTATTGTAATGATATGAAACTTTGCAAAGTAAGGACAAATAGATAGCACCAGAAATCTTTCTGTGGTGTAGAAAGAGGTTCTGAAGGGCTCCAGAGGTCATATAGTTTTCCCCATCTTAAAAAGTTCCCTACTTAGACCTTACCAGGCTTCACTGCAGAAGAGGTATTCTCATGGCCTTGAATCATTACCACAGCTTCAGCAGAACTCAGAACAGAGGCGGACATTCCTCTCCTGCAAAGAATAATCTTTTCAGGATATTTATATCATTGCAGTTTTATTTTGAGATGTCTAACGCATAATCACTTCTAATGACAACTTACGGTATTTCTGTAACACAGGAGAACCCAGTTCTTTAGATTATATTAGCATGTGTGGACTAACAGAAAATACGTTAATTCTTTGAAAGGCCTTAGCACAGAGATTTACATGTGTCAATGATGTTTTATTTGCTAGTCTTTTATTTCTGCACTGCACTGTAGGCTTCATTTGGCAAGAAATTATTTCATATTTTCAGCAAATGTATAAAAGCAGAAAAATGTACATTTTTAATATCATATTTCCTTTGCATCAATAGTTACTCTTTTGACACTTTTACTTCTTTGTGAAACTAAAATTTAGTACATCTTTGGAAAAGAATATATTGGGTTGCTTAATAAAATACTTGAAAGTGAATTTTTGAATTTCCAGCAAACCTGTGCCATGAGTGCACCTTTTCCCTTTGTCAAATCATTACCCGCTGTCAGAAACCATCAGTGTGGTACTTCATTTTTATGAAGTATTCCTTGCTCTGTGCTTATTTCATGCTTTTGGATTAGGAGAAAACCATTTCACACTCTGTGAAATTAGTGTTACATGTAATAAGACTATGTAGTTTGAAGCTTCGTTCTGCTGAATTGCCCTGATTTGGTACAAGTGGTTCCTAGAAAGTCACGCCTGTAATTTAAATGGTTCAGTGAGATCAAAGGTAATTTTTTTCTTCTTTCGCTCTACTGTCACCGCAATTGGAGAAAAGGTTTAAATTATAAGAGTTTCAATCTAGTAAAGGTTTTTGTTAGTCAACAAAGCGCTTGAACATTTCTTTCATTCCTGCTGACTGCAAATCATATATAAGCTTAAACCTAAACACACACATATTTGCTTTCATGAAACAAGGCCAAACTGAAAAATACATTCTAAATGGACTTATCCAAGACAAGCTTCAAGCTGCCATCTGATTCCATTAAAATTCATTAAAGATTTTATCCTGCTCCAAATCCCTGAGTACAGCTGGGGAGATTAAATTGTCAACCTTTGAAACCTCATCTAAAGTTAAAACCTTTCTGTCAAAAAACTTTAAATAAGTATCAAAGTTTTCATATTATGTTCAGCAAATAACTACTGATTTTTAAGAAATAAAAATAATGTATGATGTAATAAGACTAAGATAGGCAATACTTGTAACATTGCCAAATAAATGTTAGTAGTGCTTTTCAAATTAGCTAATCATAACTTCTCACTGAATCTCAGAAATAATACCACCAAATATTCTTGCATCTCTTCTCAAATGCACAAGTCTTCTTTGTGCCGTCTTTTTTTTCCCCCATCAAATATTATAAATGAAATCATTTTGGCAGAACAGCAGACTACACTGTTGAAGATCTTGAATATTTCTAGTGAATGGAATATCTCTGAATGGTCAGGTAAAAATTACTCCACCCCACATAACAGAGAAGAATAACCCCAAAGAAACCTTTGATGCCTCAATCTTCCAATTTAGCGTTGTTACTCTACTATCTGTAACACCATCATAACATGATTTTCACATACGCAGCTCTTGATTTCCTAACTTCTGAAAACCTGCCTGCATGTCCCTTTGTTAAGAAGCTCACTCATCCTATGTGACATCCGTGGGGGGCACAGGCAGGCGCACTCAGGTATTACCACTGACAGAAAAATGAGGTGGTCAGCTGTCCAGCCTAAAGAGCATATGCTCATTCAGAAACACGTTGCCAGGTGTTCATCTAGTCACCTGTACCCTAAAACTTGTACTTCTGCATTTTTAGGGAAGCACTTCTTTCTCTTCACCACTGTTCCTTTGTGAAATCCCCGTATCCCCTTACCCACATTTCTTCATGAATTACAGTAATTTTCTTCTTTTTAGTATTCCCCAACTGATGAATCCAACTAAGTCATTGCTAAAGAACATCCTTCTCTCATTAATTTTAGAATCAGAGTCATATCTGGAGTCTAAATAAACCAAAGCTTACATAAACTACAGGCAGCACAGATGCCTTGACACAAAAAACAAAAGTCATGTTCTACCATATGTGCCTTTATTGCCCATTCCACCTATGGGATTTGAAATGGAAAGAGCTGGCCAGGAAAGTCATGTTGTGAGCCACGGTGTGTTTGAATGCGATTTACCTCTTCAGCAGTTTCCATAGACGGGGCTTCTCAGTCCCCAGCAAAATGTAAATCTGTCGTTTCCCACTAGAATTTCAGAAGGAAGCTCAAAAAGGAAACCCTGCCAATGCCCTCCTTCGAGAGGCTGTCTCTGGGGCACAGAGATCCCCGGCAGCCTTCCTCCTCTGCAGTGCCACCTGGAAGTGCTGCCCTGATTCCCACTACCCTACCCACCCTGCATTTCCCTCAGTTTTCAAACAGGAACACTCTCCTTGGCGTATATGTCTGCTATTATTTATTATTTACATTTGTCATTTTTCACATACTATGCTTTTCTACAGTGAATTAGGGTATCCTTTTCAACAGAGAATGTGAAAAAGATGAAGCCATCTGACACAGTTTTCTACTCCTTTTTGAGTAGTAACGTTCTCAGCTGTGGAAGTGTCATTGGGAGATATGAACCTTGTTCTAAGCAAGAACACTGCTTGGCTCTCTGATGGAAGGGTGTGTAAAAACAGAAGCAGATAAGAAACCCACAGTACATAAACATGAGGAAAACAGCTTCTTATACCATGAAAGCAGCACCACTGATAAAGTGGTTAAGGCAGGGAAGTATCTGAAGAATAGCAGTCACAAAAAAGGAGTAACCAAACAAAGATCAAAATCTTATCCCCATGCTACAGGACCTACCAAGTAGTTAAACGTAGCCCAAGTTAAAAACAGAGTTAAGAAAAAAAATATATTTTTATTAAAATATATATAGTCAGAGTTTTTTTAGTAAATAGATTATATAAATCCGTGTGGCTTTCATGGTGCATATAACATACAGGAAAGAGAAAGCAGGAAAATAGAACTGTTCAAAATAAAAATAATTTGCTTAAATACAAAAGAATTTCTTTCTGAAATAACTGCAGAGAGCTTTGTTCTGGTTTTTGTTGCCTCCACCATCCCAAAACCTGTTTTTTTTCCCCTTCTATTTCTACTTAATTGGTTGCAGACAAGAACAAGCATATCTAAGAGCAGAACAGCAACAAGAACTAAACTTACATGTGGGGAAAAAAGTGAGTGTAGATATATTAGATAAAATAGATTACAGATACATTATGTAAAATATATTAAAAACATTAATACATAATATTAAGGGTGCACAAATAAAAGAAATGTCATACATTATATGATACTTAAAAGAAAGGTCATCACCTTGTTGTTCTGTATTCATTTATGCATCGCAGTATCAGACCAAAAGGAACGGGGTTCTAGGGGATTGCTGTGTCCCCTTCCCAAGCATGGCTAGAAATGGAGAAGCAGGAAGTTCAACAGAGGCTGTGGACCCAAGGGCTTGTGAAGCCCATCTGGAGCAGCTGGGCACCGTGAAGAGACAAGCCATGGCTGAAAACAAAACCTCACAATTCATTCCAACAGAAAACTAATGAGAGGTCTCCCTGGCTCTGTGGTGTGCTGATTAGCAGTCAGCTCCATGCGCTGAATGGTGAGCCCAGTGAAATCTATGGCAAAACTCCTCGTTTTCTACATGAGCAGGATTATCCATCACATTTATAAAGAATAGCAGCAGCTACAAAGGGTTATCCGCCAGTTCCAGTGCAATCTCCTAAACAGCTTCCTTTACCTGCAAACATACCAAAACAGGAAAAAAGCTACAGTCAGAGTCAGTGAGAGCCTTCTGCACAAGAGGAATGTCCGCATGCATGCAAAAGGGCATCCACAGGATTTCAGACAAACTTAAAGTACTAGAAGAATTGCTTATATTAATGGCAAGGAAAACACTCGGTATGTTTAAATGGTACTGTTTAAAATTGGATTCCAAGTTACAATAATCGAAGTAATTTTTAATACAACTTAAAGGTGTCATATTTATATATAGAGAGATATATACATCATAGGAAATGTGAATAAGCACATAATACATTTTGATAAATTTACTAAAATGGAGAGAGGGAAACATCAGAACTAAAGATCTTTTTCCTATAAGTTGAGACTCCCAAAAATAATTTCTTCTTTCACAAAATCATATTATCTACTAATCCTGGACATCAGTAAGTGCAAGATTCACATTAATTTCCACTATGTTTGAATCGGTATCTAAAGAACCATCTTTTAATACCTGAAGTGTGTCATTATTAACTAATTACAGCAAGCAAACAAACAACCCAACCAACCCCAAGTATATGTAGATTACACCTGATACAAAGCCTCTGTCATCACAGAAATATCCCTGTGCCTATGAGGAGGAGATGGGCGGATGAAGAAAAATAATCATGCCAAAAAGAGATAAACATGTTGAGAAACTTTCCAAAATACTGGATACAAGCCTTGACAAAGTGAATTTGTTAATGATGAGAATAACTTCTCTGCCTCATGACGGACATGATCTGATCCCTAGATATACTAAACTCAGAGCTGGCAAAGAATGCTTCCATTTATTTTTAGCTGACTTAAAGTATCTCTTCTTCCTAAATGAATTTTTCCTCTGATTCAAGCCACTGTCATCCTCATTCTCCTTGGACTTGCAGGAAATTGCATTGACAGTGCGTCAGTTGAAAGCAGTTACCTATCTCCTGAAATGCTATTAGCTTGACTTCTAGCTGTCAGATTTTACATTTAATTAAATAATCCTAATTTAATCTGTATAAAGTTTGTAAAATTAAATTAGTCTGAAACCTGGATAACAGAATGGCTGTGCACTAAACCTTGGCTTTCTAAAAGTTCTCATCCTTAACAGAATTATGAACAAGTGATCCACTCTAGCTGTCCAAAGAAATTATTCATTGCCTTCCAAAAAACACAAAGACTGGAACAAGATCAGCTCTAAGGCCAGAGATCAGCTGCTAAGTATAGCAGGGGAGTCATGTAAGGTATTTTGCAAGATGAATGAACTATTGGTCTGCTTGTATGTTGCTGAACTCATCTACATTCATATTCTGTATTGCCCAGCATTCACTGCACTATGTATTTGTTATGTTGACTATTTTGCAGATTTTATACTACACAAAAGCAATATACAAGGAAAAATAAAATGCACCATAAATCAGTAAAAAAATGTGAGCGTGCTAAATGAATTCACATGTAAAGCCCTTGATGGTAAATCGTCCTTCTTCAGGAGTGAATGTGACCAGCTATGTAGCATATAAGCTTGGACGTAACCTAGGGTTTGCACAGATCTATAATGATCATATATTAACTTGACTTTTCTAAAAAGCTGCAATGCTTTTCTTTGCTGAAGTTCACAGTTAAATGAGCAAGATGTCTGAGTAAAATGTATTTCCATTTTATATTTGAAAATAGATTCATTCTCAGTTTTGTTGCTTGAACAGCTTTATGCTTTTTGGTTTATGCTCCTGTTCATAAAAGAACATAAGTGCATGCATGACTTCAAGTATGCATGTAAACTCAACCATAGTCATTGAAACATTGCACCTTGTGACTAATTCCATTGGCTTTAGCAGAATCTAGGCACTTGCTTAAGACTAATAGAAACTAAGTAGGTGCTTAAATACTTTGCTTAATGAGTCTGCAATGACTCTCATGTACTGAACAGTTCATGAACTGAACCGTAAACAGAAGAATGAATCACAGTTATATCACTTTATATTTGTTCGGCAAAATATATACTTGATTAGCAGAAAAAGAGTTTGAAAATCATATATAAATATTATTTCATACATAAGAGTACAAAAATGAATTCTAAGAAATCTGAAATCTATTTCTTCTCCTTCAGTAGTGGTCAGACTGTAAGAGTATCAACAGAAATATTCTGAAGGCTTTTCTACCCGCCTTAGCTCATGTTTCTATAGGGATATTAACTGATAGTGAAAGATAAAAGTATAAATCAGGCCAGCTTGGAGTGTTAAAGTGGTAAGTGTGCCATTACAGAACGAATTTACAGAATTTATAGTATTTAAATGAAATTAAATTAACGAATTACAGAACATGAGAGAAGAGATTAAGAAAAAAATACATTACTTCACAGCAGAAGATATCAGTTACGGATAATAAAGGCATAATTAATGTTGCTGGAATCATCTGATAATGTGCTTTCTTTTCACAATTTCATTCCATTTTTAAAGATGTAGTTATCATGCATGCAAGCATTTTGCTTTCAAAAATGAAGTAAGAAGACTTGCTTACATTTAGCCATTTACTTTGGGGACTGTTGTGTCATCTTCATTTTAGAGATAAACTGCAAAGATTTGTAGAGATTTGCCTAAATTTGAAGTAAGGGTAAGACTTTACTTAGCTGATTTTAAGTGGTACAGAAGTAAGAGAGCACGCCAGCCTCTTGCCTGGAGCTAACTTGGGTTAAATCTAACTACATACATCCTGATAGAGCTAGGCAGATACCTCCAGAATACAAGAAATCCTGGTAATCTAAATGAGGTGCGCATCTCTTTCCTCTGGTTTTATGGCCAGCCTCAATGCCACTGTGAAGTGATTTATTCGTCCAGAACACTGAACGAAGATCTCTTTAAAAACCATTCACGGGCAACACTAACTGCAGCTGCAGCCATGTACATCCATGGAGTACGCAAAGTGCTGATTTTTTCTTTTGAGGGACAGAAAAGGTGTAAGCAGAAGAAAGCGGAGGATAAAGCTGAACCAGCTTGATGGAAATGCAGCCTGTCTCAGAATTCCCCACAGCTGAGTGATTACAGCACTGAATACCCTAAAACTTTGTGCGTGGCAATGGTCTGGAGAACTGGTCTGGCTAAAAACCCTAATAACTTCATTTTATAAATAAATCCATAAACTGGCTCACCAGGGAGCTACCTAAATGTCAAATGCAAAAGCAAGGGCGTGGGTGGGACTGCTGATGTGAGAGAGGGAGGAGGACGAGGACAGAATTGTGGCAGCCTGGATTTGGATCAGCTTAAAATGAACCACACCTTTGTAAGTCTGAAGCCCGCGTAAATTGTGACAGGGGGAAAACCTGACACTAAATCAATGAAGAATGGATGGAGTCTTAAGCCTGGCATCTTTCTCACTTTGATGGTTGTGTCTAAAGGAAGATTTTAGCCCTTTCTTTTTCTTCACACAAGTCCTTAGTCTTGGATATGAAGACACCAACATGAAACAAAAAAATGTTGAATTAAAAGATTTATCCTGTTCATGCATTAGATGTATGTTCCTTAGAAAAGACATTGTATGCAATTTCACTTTGAAAGTCCTTTAACTATTCTAAATATAGGGAAAAAAACCAGTTTGGTACAGAAATTTTACATTTATCTAACTGAGGACTCCTTGAAGAGATAGCTTAGTTCCCTGAGGTTAGTAGCAACAGATGGGTTTTATCATTATGTTTGACTATGCTGAATGTTATAAAGTTCACGTAATGCATGTCTTGCTACAAAAAAAAATTTTATAAAACTCATACCAATTTAATAATTTGTAGAATTTATTATTTTACAGTAATCTTTGCAGAACCTTGATAAAATTAGTAAAAACACACCACAGTTACATACCATAAATTGTATAAATAAATGTGACTTGTACTATATTTAATTTCTGTGACTTTACAGCATTCCGCAGAGCAGTGGACCAAACACCTCGTCTCATGGGCACAATAAAAAACAGGAGTGTTCGTGAAGTAGGAATGCACAACATGGGAGAATATGTCCTGTAGTTGACTTCAGTGATTTAAAGAGAGGAGGCTGCAATGAGAATTCCCTTCATACAATTAAGATCAAAAATGCTGGATATTCAATTTGCTGAGTGACTGCTATAATCAGCATGCTATCCTGAGTATTCAAAATGAGATGTGCTAGCATGAATATACATGACTAGTTCTTTGGGGAAAGGAATGAACAAAAGATGTCCTACTGCATTGCTACTCTATTATATAGTCTTCCATCTGAAGAAAATATCACCATTGAAGAGCTTGTCCAGCACACTGGTATTTCAGTGTCTCCTATTAGATAACACAGCATTCCTCCAATATTTTTTTCTAAAAAGGTGGCCACAACTTCATTTTGTGAGGGGAGCAGTTTTGCATATATGTGAGATATGCTTTCAGAATGCTTAACAGAACAAGTTCCTCAGCAAATGTAGGCAAAGCAACGTCTTGTTTCCAGATCTCAATCTGGTCTTGGCAGAAGCTAAGCACAAACTTGCTCAGACTGGGCAGAAGTCTAGACACCCTAGTAACAGCATTTCCATGTTTGAACTGGCTAAGTTGATGCATTTCCGAAGCGAGGCATCAACTTGGCAAGACTCAACAGAATCATGGTTTTGGATGTAGGCATCTACGTTATATTCTCGGTGCTTAAATTCTCATTTGGATCAGCCACTACACTCATAATCATTTAAACGCTTTTAAAAAAACATTAAAAATAATCATATTAAAATACAAGTGTGATAGTTGCTTTATGAATGTGATTCACATGATGTGTGATTGTTCATTATACAAATGGACATATTTCCATACTATGAAGGAACTACTTCAGATGGGTGGAACAATTTCCCCCTTCCTTTGTCACAAGCAGGGATTTCATGCACGAAAAGGTGCTTGTTTACTTCATAGAACTTGCCTGATCATGAGCTTCTTTAGCAAAGCAAAACAAATGGAAAACACATACAAGTACTGATTACCTTTACTAGTTATCCTTCCTCCTCAGAGCAGTCCCACGTTTTTAGGCACTGTACATAATGTGACAAAAGGAGAAGATAGGGAGCTATTTATTAGTAATAACCGCCATTGAACGACTTCTCCATTTCCTCCCTACAGGTTTGAACAGGTTCTCTAGCAAACTTGTTGTAGTAGTTTTACTATGACAGTGATTGTAAAGATATGCTCTAACAAGATTTGTAAGGAAAATTACATATTTGCAGGGAAGAAAAAAGCACGCTTTCAGGTAGACAAACGCAAACCTGCTCAGACCACAGGAGAGACTCTTTTGTCTGCAGTCATGGAGACATTTAAATGTCTATGTCCTTTCTCAGAGAACCAAAAGACCAAGAGTTAGGTGCTTAAATCATATTCCATTTGTATGATATGTGTATCACAATGCCCCCTCAAAATGACAGATCTCCTATATTAATTCACAGATACTCAGGTAGAAAGTTTGTAATCCTTTCCATTAGTTTAAAGTTGTTAACCAAAGGTTTCCTGGGGTGGAAATAAAAAACCTATAAACAAACAAAAAGGAAGGAATGGGAGGTAGGTTTGTAATTTAGCACGCAAAGAATCATTGAACTACCAGCGTGGCTGTACGTGTGGCAAACTGAAGTTTGACAAAAGTACATACGTGAAAGGCAGCATGGAATAACCAAAATGACACCTGGGACCCTTTTGGCCCCTCAAAATTCTGAGCTTATAAAGGAATATAAGTACACTGAACACTTTTTGCACCTGAAATGGAAGAAAAAACCCTCACCTAAAATCATGAGTATTGAGAAAAGTATTTAAACTACTGTTCTCTATATTAAAATAAACAAACAAACAAAAAAACCCCAACCTCTTTTAGTAAGGCATTCACCATCTTTGGAAAGAATCATCTCTAACATCTAGTACTTTTAAGGGAAAATGAAAATAGAGCTAACCCTTGGTGTAAGCACCTGCGAGGCAAAGGAATGGAAACGTAAGGCATTAAACTCCGCTTTAAGCGAAAGGAACCTAGCTGTAGGCATTTACCGCATGCGTGGGGAAAGTGAAAAACATGAGAACTATGAATTATTGAGGGGAATGAAAAGGCTAAGATTATTCAAAAAGTACCTGTGACCAGATATTCACATATTAAGTTAAAATAGTGGCAAAAACGACAGACAAAAGGAGAACAGGGCTTCAGACTTTCCTACTGAGCGTGGCCAAACTGGGCAAGAAACTAAGTTTCACATCCACTATTGCAACCCAATGGCCAGCTCTACTTCCACATTCAATTTATGAAGTTACAAGTTTTGATTCTCAGTCTTGCTGTACTTAGAAAGAACAGCATTTTCTTCCCCTGAAATATTGTGAATAGTAGTCAGTATCTGCAAGATAAAGTCTAAGTAGGTTATACAGAGGTGGTAAAGCACACTAATAATATGTTGACATTCTAAATATAAACATTGCAATTATATTGCTACAACTACAACTAGCGAATGCTTTGGATGCCAGTCTAGCAAGGTAGGAAGCTAACTTTAATCATAAGAAGAGAGGCTGCATTGAATGGAGCTAATCCTGTGCTTACGAACCTTGCTGAATCATAGCCTTTTTGAATGTGTGCTGTCATACAGGCCACCAACTGTTGAAGCATGGCAGGAGGAGGCTCTTGAAAGAAAGTTTTAAGTTCCTGAATGCAAGTTATTTGATCACTAAGTAAAGTTTGCAGCACAAACAGAAATATCAGTTGAAAGTAATCAATACCTTTTGTAACGTATTTTATGTCCTTTTTAACATCTGAGCAGTGAATGATTTCTCAGTTTTTATGAAAAAAAAAAAAAAGGTTTCAGGAAGATCACATACTGATCTTCTTGGATAGACTGAAGTCAAAGGTACTCTTGAAAATGATGATCACGATTAGCTTGTACCTTTTCCTAAAAATCACCTCAATTTGCAATTATTTGTCTAAAAAACAAAGTTACATTTTTATATGCACTGAGATTTCTTCAATGTATGAATGTTTATTTTTCAAACTGTTATCTTTAACAAAATTTTCTGTTATTGTCGAGAGGTTTGTTGGCTTGCTCATGTTTTGACCAAACAGGAACTAAATTCACAGCCTGCCAGCACATTTACAATTTGCAATTTAAGGAATCTTTAAGATATTCCATTCAAGGCATGAATCACGATAATTTTTTTATACAAGGTACAAAACATAATACAAAAGCAAATTAAGGAAAGTAGTAAAGCAAAACAGAAGTGCAAAAGTTGCATTCCGAAAAGTACACAAAGGAAATCTGAAATTTTGTAGCAAAAGTGACGTCATCCTCCTTGACTGGTGATTCTTTCCACAGGCTGACAGGAAGTAGAGATGACCTAGCATTTTTCCGAATTAGTCATAACCCTTCATGTCAACAAGCTAAAAGATGAAAATACACGTTATATCCTCTGAGTACCGTGACTATAGACAAGACTGTAAGGATCTCGTAAAAATCAGGAAAGAGATACATAAATTTGTAATTCTTATATATAATTATATTCATTTTTGCATATACACACATAATTATTTATTATTATTGAATCCACTGCACACAGAAACTAGTAGGCAGAAACTACCCACTCCACACAGAAACTAGTATTCGCACGTTTTCACATTTAATAAAAAGGAGACGCAAAATGCCACCTGTGTGACTCGATGCGCACAGCAGCTTCACAGACATCCTGCTCACTGGAGCGTAGCCAACAGCGCAAAACTGGGCCAGAACACGGCACGGAAAAAACGAGGATCTCCTCCCCAATTTTGACACCAGCGCTTCTCAGTGACTTGGCTCACACGCCGATTTTCCCTGTCTTTCAGCATAATCGTCAACAGTTGCTTGGCCGCCGTGGAAGGAGCTATATTGGGTACTCGGCCGCTGCCCCAGGAGGTGCCGTCCCCAGTTCAGCCCGGCCCAGCTCCGCGCACCCGCCGGCCACCCCCGGCCACCGCAGTACCTTGCAGGCTCGAGCAGGGAACGCGGAGGGGCTGCGGCCGGCGCCAACACCCACCGCCTCCCTGAAAACGGGGACTAAAGCACCGCGTGGGAGACCCGCGGGTGAGAGACGCTCGCTAACCCCGCAACAGCCCAGTTTCTCCAACACCCCCTCCCACGCGCGGGCAACGGCGGACTCTTCCCAGAGCTGCCAGCCTGAAGCCAGGTGGGCCAGGAAGCCGCTTTGCAAGGGCCCCACCGATCATTTTTAACTTTCCGTGGGGAGCGGACGGGACCTCCCCCCGTCCGCCGGCAGCCGCAGCGCTGAGGGAGGGCCGGGGCAAGCGCGGCAGCCCCCACTGCCCCCCTCCACCCCCGCAACCAGCAGCAGAGCCGCGCTGCCTCTCAGGCGGGACGCGGGGAAGGACGAGCAAAGGGCACCGGCGTTACCAGACACCCCCGGGCTGTGCCCGCGGCGGGGGCGAGCTCCTCGCTCCCGCCGTGGCGGCAGCACCGCGCTCCCCCACCCTCCCCGCCCCGCCAGCCCTCTGCGGGACCGTGCCGCAGCGGCAGGCAAGGCAAACCCCGCCCCTCCGCCCCGCCTGCGGCGCGGCTCGGCGCGGCGCGGCACAGCGCGGCTCGGCTCGGCCCGCCCGGGCTCACCCTCGCCATTGTCTGGCTGCGCGGCGGTCCCTGCTGCGAGTGGCGGGCGGCGCGGCGGCTGGCCGCGATGCTGAAGGGCTCCGCGCCCCCTGAGAGGCGGCAGCGGGAACGGGCTCCAACCCCAGGGAGCAGCCACCCCGCCTGCTGAAGACTGAAACTTTGCGTCCCCGCCGCTCCCTCTCCTCCTCCTCCTCCTTCCCCTCGCCGGCCCGGCTCGCCCTTCTCCATGTGCTGAGCGGGCGGCCCCATGGACGCCTTCAGCGCCGCCAAGGCCAAAATGGGGGCGAAGAGCGGCGGCGAGGCGGCGGCGGCGGCGGCAGCGGGGCTAGCCGCGCCTCAGCTCGCCGCGCCGGCCCCCAGCCCCGCCGGTCCCGGCTCGCCCGCCGCTCCCGAACCCGCCGCCTACAAGCTGGAGGACCTGGAGACCCTGGCCACCGTGGGTGAGTGCGGGAAGGGGCGAGGGAGGAACAAAGGAGCTGCCCAGGTGCCTGCCTGCGGCCGTGCCCTGCTCCCGCCGGGCGCGGCCCCCGGAGATACCCCAACGGCCGGCTGCCCCCTTCCCTTCCCGGGCGCCCTCCTTTTTTTTTGGGCGCCCCCCTCCCTCCCCTCCCCCGCTCCTTTCTTTCCCCCGGAGCCGCGGCCGCTGGGCGTTGTGGGCCCGTGCTGAGGCAGCGGGGTTGGACCGGCGGCCGTTGAACGGCCGGCAGGTGCCGTTGGGGGCGATTCCCGACCCCCGCCCCCCACTCCCCCCGTGTCGTCGTCTCTGGCTGCGAGATCGTGGTTTTTATCTGCAGCTGAACGAGCCTGTGAGCGGGTTTGGCCTGTCTGTGAGACGGGGACAGCCACTGCTGAAGCCTAAAGACCTTTTGGTGTCGAACCTGCTTTATCTGGTTTAACTTCATCTGCCCACACCGTGATAAAAAATTCATCATTTAAATGTAGTCGTCGGGCCAGTGGAGAGATCAGACCGGTTAACTGAATACAGCTGAGTATATTTCAAAACCCTAGCAGGCAGTTGCCCTAAATATTGTTGCGAAGACGCTTTGCGTGTGTAGAATTTTGGTAGAAGGCAAGGTTGCATCTCGCATCTACTGCAGTTACTAAAAACTGCCTGTGATCCCCAGCATTGCAGGGTAAATGCGTGTATGTAATAAATGGGCATTTCGGACATCAGCGGTGATGTTCATTGTGTTCGTAGCCACTGTACCTGTCAGTGCATTGCGTTTGAATGTACGTGCGGGTAGTTGCATACGTTTTTGCACCTGGTTTGCAGGTTTGTATGTTCAACTATATGGAAGTCTTATGCTTTTTTTCTGTATAGGACTGTGAAATGATTTTGGATAGATTTATTCCAGTAAGTGCTGTAAATCTTAATTTCCCCTAAGCTCTCTTCAGCCAAAAAGGCGCTATTTAAACCTTTTCTTAGTGAGGTTGGTGGGTTTAATAGGCCTTTATTCTCAGGCTTTTCCAACTCTGTTTTTACTGTGATCAGTGAAGACTATATTATCTCTTGAAGTGCATTGTTTTTCGAGATAATTTTTCCCATTTGAAATGTGAACTGGCATTTTATTGGTAAATTTTTTGAGATTATTAAGAGACCGCTTGAAAGGTTTGTGATTTTTTTTTTTTTTTCCACCAGGAGTGGTTGATCTTGTTTGTTACATCATGACTAGTTGCTGTGGTTACAATTGTCATCACAGAGGATTATGACTTCAAGTGAAGTCTACAGAAAAACAGTAATTTTTAAAGAAGGCATAATAGTTATGGAGATGTTCCTCAGGCCAATAAAGAAACGTGGAAATAATCCTGTTGTCAATTTTAAACAGCATATCTTTTTAGAGTGTTCTTTAAAGTGATCATTAGAGGTTAATGAAGAGGAAGGTTGTGATTCCACAAGGTATAAAGGGAAACTTAAAAAAAGTGAGCCTGCTTGCTATGAAGACACAGAGAAGGGAATAAAATGTAAAAGGAGCAGGTAGCTACCTATCAGGGCACTCACAGAATACTTAAAGAACAGTCTCCCTGCCTTCTCTGTCATCCCCAGTGTCTTTTTTTTTTTTTTTTTCCTTCTTGAATAGCTGTGTCTGAGAAGATGACTGTTCTTTGCATCGCTTATGAACCGTGGCATTGGTGGCTTTGTAGGGAGAAGGAAGACAAAATGCAAAACTTGAAGGGTATAAAAATGTGCACAAGTAAATACGTAAAGCCTTACCTTATCAAAGAAGCTGAGCTGGCTTACTGTGAGTTGGTTTTTAAATGACTTTATGACATGCCTGTGCGCCTCCATAGAAGGCTATGAGGAGGGAAGGGATCTAGCTCCTGACCAGGAAGCAATACAGCAGCCTCAAAGTGATACTGAAACTGAACACATTTATACCTGCCTCTGAGTGGCAGAGTTTATAAAAGATGCAGTGCCCTGCTAATGTCTGTGTAGTGCATCTGAGATCTGAGCCAGTAACTCTGCGTGAGGTTGGGCTGCTCTGTACGCACCTACTAACATGCAACATTGCATTCCTGAGTTAAATGGGCTGCAAGTTGAATCAGTGCTGAATACTACAGAATAATATGTAGATGTGTAGTTTAGCTTGAAAAACTCCTTAAACTTTTGTTAATTAAGTTAGTTAAGTACAGTTTAGGTTTATATATGTACTGAACGAGTATATCTACAATTATTTTTTTTTAGCAGTGGTTTAAGTCCATATTGTCCTATCCTCCGTTTTGATCTCCCTGCACAAATAGATGAGATTAATGTATTGTCATCAGTTTCACTACAGCAATTTAGAGTCATCTACAGTTTGATTGCTGTGATAAGAATAGCCATTTTCTTACTGCTGATGTTCTCGGAAGCTACGTGCTGTGTCTGAGATACTCGGAGATGTCTGTGGAGGGGAAGGGGATACCCAGAAATTACAGGACAGGAAGTTCTGATATCTTCTCTACTAGAATCATTGTTGCTTATAGATATACCCAGGTTTAGAAACAGTATGGTCTTGGAAACTATCAACTTGAGAAAGTGGCAAAATAGGGAGGTGAACTCCATGCTCTTACAGCTGTTTATGAGTAATATTTAAGGTAACAAAACGGTGTTGGTGTCTGTGAGATTGTGGTCATCCCTGACTTTAGGCACCTTCTCTTGGAGGATGGAATAAAGTTCATGTAAAAATAAAATAAGTTGAAGCAGTACCTGGTTTGAATATAATAGCTACTTTTTAAAATAACCTTCATAGTCTAAGAGGATTAAAATCTCTCTGTTAACCAGACCACCATAATGCAGGCTGGATTGCACATGTTCTTTGTGATTTCTGTTGGACACTCTGCCTGGTTTAGCAAAGAACTCACTGTGAGGGAAGAAAGAACAAAAGGGGAGAACAGTTTAGCATAATGGTTGTGAGGGCATTTATCTCCCCCAAAGATCCCAGGACTCAACCTTTGTTTTGTGTTTGTAGGCCCTTTGGTAATAGAGTACAGGTATGCTTTTGGGGGAAATGCCCTAATATTTAGTCGATAAAGTGAAGTTACGTGTTTGGGGAGGGCACAGGAGTGGGGTGCGTACTGGTTTCTGGCACTAAGAGAAGATGAACAGGAAGAATATTTCTTTGAGGGTACTTCCTGAGAGGTTGAAGATGTGGCGTTGAATCTTTGAGGTGTATGGGGTTTCTTAGCTAGTCCTCTTATATGAAAGTTGAGCACTCCTGCTCTGGAGCTAATGAAGGTGCCTGGTTGTCCACTTCTGTTTTTCAATTAATTTTCATTTCAAAGGAGGTCAAAATACGAGTGTTTGCTCAGCATGCTCAGAAACAGCTGCATAGACCAGGCTGAAATAGTCTGTGAATCTCGGTTGAATTTACATACTCAGCTCTGCCAAGACATGTAGTTCTGCACTGCACAGAAGCAAAACTTTATATGCTATGACCACCATGTTAATTGAAATTTAGCTGCTGAAAGTTCATGGCCCACTCACGCTTATCTGAACCCATTTCAAACTTTTTGTAGGTCTGGTCAGTGGGAGAGAGACTTTGAACACTAGCGGCATGGTCTCTGAGCCATCCTTGTTTTTGATAAGCATTTAACAAGATCAGTCTTCCTATTCCAGTAGCCAGAGTGGCTGCAGTCAGGCACCTAGCATATATCCTGAAATGGAGACATTAGATTTTTAATTATGACATAATGAAGAAGTAATTCAGGTAAACTAGAATAATAAATACAAGAAACCCAGAAGATATTTCTTCACTTTGGTGTGGGTGAAGTTAGGAGAACAAATGTTATGTACCTAAATGAAATGTATGGTAATAGGGAAGCAGGAAGGAAGAGAACTCTAGGAGGACAAAGATGACAAACTTATTCTTGCCCTCTGTCCTGTGAGATCTGTTTCTTGCCCATTTCTCAAAGTGCAGTGAATTCCATAGCATGCTTTATAAATGTAAATTGGGTTTTGTAAATCTATTCAATTGATTGAAATATTTTAATAGTAGTATTTTCATGTGAAAAGATTCTTTTAAACAACTGTTCCCATGAAGTGCTTTACACTAAATAAATGCAGAATAAAAAATTGGGCAAACCAGTATTTTAATTTTTATGAGCATGGGAAAATTTTAAAAAGTACATGGGAAAACTGAGGTGCAACACATTTTTAAATACTTAATTTCACTGTGTACACACACAAAATATGCTAACCAAATATATTTCAAATGGCATTATATCAGCAGGACAGTAGGTACAGAACTGTGGTCTAATGCTATAAGAAGGAATCTGCTCCTGCATAGGATGTTGCAGTACTATTTTCCCTGTGTATAGTCTAAGTAAAAAAATTTTGCACCAGAATAGCTAAGTTCATCTTTACTAGCAAAGAACACTGGTGGATTTTTTTTTTCCTCTTTTTTTTTCTTTTTAAGGGGCTTGAATTAGTTCTGTTTCTTACCAAGTGTTATTTCTGGTTTCACTACCTAGGTCCTTACCTATTTAAAACATTATATTCTGAGGGATGTGTGAGCGTTTTTTTCCTGTTCTGTCACCTTTCCTTGATACTGAAATGATAAATAATAATCCATGATTTTACTTGGCAATGCCCTTAAATACCACAAGTTTTGAAAGAAAACATGGTCTGAATGTTGTGACTGTAATGGTGACCTGAATTCACCATTACATTTGTACATCTTTGAGACTTTAGTCATAAAGCTAAATGACTTAGATTTTGTTTTCACTCTGTCTGTAGAATGTCTTTCTTGCTTCATTTTACCCTCCCACAAGATCATACTTGTCCCAAAATAAATCCTTAGTATTGTTACAGCTGATGTTCTAGAGAGAAAATGACCAGGTGTGACTCAGCTTTCTTCTCTTGCTTTTCCTGTTATCAACGGCTGAGGTAAATTTCAGTAGCATAATGTTTATTGTGGAGTAGGCAGCAACAGGTCCTTTCCCATAAGATTCTTGTTCTGGAAAAAATAGATTAAAACACATATTCTCTTTTGTCTTTCAGAAGGGTCAGAAAAGTGAGAGTACATGGAAGAAGTCTGAACATGTGAAAACTGAAAGTTCACATTTCTGCTTTTCTATCTTCAGTGTTTAAAATCAGTGGTGAGGTAAATGGCTAATATTTGCCTGTCACCTGTTTCTTTTGCCTTAATCTTATTTAGATATTTAACTGATTCCAGAAAGAAATTCAGTATTCTTTCTCTGATGTTCTGAACTTGAGGGCATGTTATAGAATGGGCTTTGACACTCAAATACGCTTCTTGAAGATAAATAATTTAAGTCCTATAAATAGCCCAGAGATGCCCAAAAGTGCCTGTTGCAATGCAAATAATCAAATAATCTGGAACCCGACTAGTGCTAATATTTCAGAAATAACAAGCATGCAAAACTCCCCTCCCACAAAGTCAAAAAGCACCTAACACCACACCTTCCCCTTACCAAGTTTATGCTTAAATAAAGCTAATGTTCCAGGTGAAGATACTGTTGCAGAACTCTCCCATCAAGCGTTGTATGTCACCCTGAACTGAAAAAGATAGAAAACTTGAAGAGAAATAGAGATTTGAATTAATTTTTTTCTTTAACCTTCTTCAAAGGGAGTGAATATGAACGTGAAGTACTGGTGGTTGCCAGCATATTGGCTCTTGGGGCTTGACTCACCTTTTCTGTGTTGAGGTTCCTGAGTTTGCATGTCTGGACTGTTTGTAGTGGACAGGGAGAGCAGCCTTTTGGAGACGGATGTCTCGATATTTTTGCTTTTACATCATCAAAACTTAGGGGAAACAAATCCCAAGCTAAAGTGCATTTAATCCTGGTTTGGTCCACTTTAAGGGTGGTATGCCATATACAAATATTAGAAGAGGAAAAGTGTGGTGGAGTTTATGTAGCACTTTTCTGTATTATGAGAGGCATAGACATGTATGCAGCAACAGAGTGAATTTTTGTGAAGTAAGAGATGGGAACTTTGTGTTTACCTTGCAAGGGCTTGTCTGGGCATAAGCTGTTCTTAACCAAATTAGTTTAGGTTGAACAATACAATTCCCTTACTGTTGATACTTATCAGTGTAAAACATCTTCAGCATTAGCTTGTACTACTTGGGAGTAGTTTACCATGATGTCTTTACTTGGGAAAGCATTCTCCCATTTCTACCCAGTTTTAGAGGGTTTTTAGCAGCTTCAGAGATGTTGGTAAGTAAAATTTTGCTGAGTGCTGTGTGTTAGTGTGCACCTGGGATATTCAGGTGATAGGGAGGAGCAATTCTCAGAATTAGACTGTATTTCTGTTTTCCCACAGGAAGACTATCTTTCAAATGAATGAACGGATGTGACCTTTTTTTTTAAAAAAAAAAAAAAAAGGAAGGGGAGAAGGTATACGATATCTCATTTTTTTAACCACTGTTTGCACTTCACATTAGAGCAGTGGTTTCTTTGAAATACATATTGCTTTATTATTATTCTTTTTAAATACTGAAGGTGGATCAGAGATTTTCCCTTAGTACAGCATCTTCTTTACTATAGAGACTGTAAATTTAGAGTGCTAAGGAAATTCACCTGGGAAACAGGTGAGTAAATTGTAAAAGTAGTTAACAAAACGCATTATATTTGGAAAGTCTCACTGTTGTATTTCTGTGGATAATGGTAGTCTCGCTTTGTTAATTTTGGTAAAAGAAATGTTCAAATTTTTGTGCTTTGTATTATGTTTACCATTTATTTTGGGCGAATAATATGTTTCAAGGGTATTGAAATAATTTCAGTTGTGATGGCTAAGACTGGAAGTTGGCAAATTAAAGACTTCTTTCTTGAGGGGTTTCAGGGGATGGTGTTTGAAAAGATGTTACCTCTGAAGCAGTGAGTGATGTTTCTTTTCTTCTAAAGGTTTAGAGGGACAGGGTGCAAAATAGATACAATGTTTCTGTGAGCAGTTTTACCATGCACTCATTGATAATTTTAAAAAAATAAAAATTCTGAGAATAATACAGGTTTATCATTTGGAAAGCTTCTTTGAAGTTGAACAAAACATCTTGTTCTACTCGGAAGAGCGTTCTGAAAATATTAAAATAGCAATCTCATGATGATTAACTTAAGCTTTTGTTTTTTCTATGATTTAAGAGCCACAGTGTTATTGAACTCTAGATTTTGTGTTTTTACAATTCAATTTAAGCAACTTAACTGTTCAATGTAAATATCTAAGCTCTTTCACTGAATGACCAAAGATGACTGGAGCAGGGAAAACAGTGTTGAAACTGTAAGTCTTAGCATACTAGAAGTATTCAGAATGTGCTCTTCTGGACATATCTATGTTGTAGAATATACAATTACAGTTCTCCTTCTTAGACATACCTAAACTAGATTTAAACTATTTTCATTTCACTTCAATACAACTGCTAGTTGTATTGCTAAAGTGCTTGTGCTTTTGGGTTAGTAAAATAAGCTTGGCTGAGCTGCTGTGTAGTACTCATGCTGAAGGATTTGTATTAATATCTGTACCTATTTTAAGGTAGTTTGAGGATGGTTGCATTGCAGAGTTGCTTTTCAAATGTGTGAACCCTCAAATTTTCTTTTGGTGAATTCTGACAGCTGCCCTATCCGCTCTTAAATTGTGGTGATCTGTGGCATTTGTTCATGAAAACTTTCCACTCGGCTGCCCTGTTTTTTCTGCCCTCTTTCTTTACTCCCATCACAGCTTGGAGCAGTTGATAGCTGGTCTGTTAATTGATTGACAGGAACTTTTGTGTAAATATGTTGTCGTTTTTCTCCAGGGAATCAATTGGACTACTTCGATATGCTTCACCTCAGACAAATTGCTAGTGTGTGTATTTTATTTATTTATTTATAACTGAAAAACATTAAAATTAATGAAGGAAGCATTGTTTCCATGTGACTGAACTGCGTGGTATAACATATTTTTGTATAATACTGATGGGGATGGAATGTTAGATTTGTCTGTTGGGTTGATCTGGTCAGTGGAACCATTCTCAAAGTCTTACTTTGACCTTAGTCTGTTGAGGGCGCAGGGAAGTCCAGTTCATTTTGACCTACATTATAGTTAAGTAAATCTGAACTGCACCCCTCAGTTAATTTGAATACTTTGTGAAGTATCTGAATTTCTCGTCTTGTGACTCTTTATTTGTTGGGGAGTGTTTATTTAATACCAAAGTAAAAGTAGATTGGTTATATGGTTTTATTTGGTTTGCAATGTATTTCATAGCCTTTATGCCAACAGGTTATGGTGTCTGAAATGGACTAATTTTTATGTAAAATCTTCTTTGCTCTTGTATCTTTTCTGGATATTCAGTTTGAATATCACCTACAGCTTTCTCTATTGGATTATAAATTTTATATATATATGCATATATATTTAAATTTATATAAACTCATAAAACATAAGTTCTACAATTCTACAGCTTGATGTAGGAAGAGCAAAAATACAGAAGACTTTTGCTTATTTTCTGTCAGCATATATAGGACTTCTTAATTTGCTATCTGTTGAACTTAGTTCTTTGTTTCTACAAACTGTTCATAAGGTATCTACAACATGTAGCTTTTTTTTAACTAGGTTATTTTTTACTTCCATAAGAATTGATTTTGAGCTAATTTTTCATGAAAGGCCACATATCTGATACTTGTTAATTTGATTCTACCATGTAATTTGCAAGAATTCAGCTGTAATGATTTATATTTTGTATTTATTGGAGTACTTGGGAAAGGCAACTCAAGGCAGAAGAGCTATATAATATAAGCTATTATTAGCAGTTGTAACCTGTGACTTAAAAGTGCATTCATTTTTCTTGTGTACACTTGGTATTGTCTTATACATACTTCTAAAAAGCGCTAAAGCTATCAATGCAATACGTTGTTTTGCCTGGAAAAAGCGACTATGTAATCGCTTACGTTGTCTAATACAACAAGAAAGTATGTGCAGTTGCCAAGGTTTAGGTGGGTTGGTTTGTTTCTTTGTGGGTTTTTTACATGATTCTTACATAGGAGGTAATGGTTTGTTACCAAAATCAGATAAAGTGACCATTTAGAGTGTCCACTATGCCGTATTTGAGTGTTGGTATGGTTCTTCATTAAAATGTAGCTTTTTACACAGCATTCGTGGCATTTGCTTAAGTGTTGCTCAGAGTTCCCATATTCCTCAATACAATCTGAAATATTTATGGTAATGACACTGCCATTATTGTTCAAGGTGCAGGGATCTCTAGATTATGGCAAAATGTCTAGTTAGTATTGCTTTTTATGCCTCTCTGGTAGTGCTCCAGTCAGTAAATTAAATGCTCCAAAATTGTTCAGGTAAATCTTAAGAGAGCTATCCTTCCATAGACTCTACAAAAACAGGCTAAACTGGGTGTAAGATTTTTACTTTGCTGATCTACTAATTAGGATGCACTGTAATAGCTATATGGATGGCAAATATAAAAAATAAGAGGCTGGGAGCTGACTGTGTTTATGTAAAACTTCTAGGTGCTTTAATAGCAGACTCCTCTAACCACCTGCCCCAAAACTGATGACAGACTTTTAGCCTCAGACCTCTTCCCCCCAGCTTGATACTGGCTTCCTACAGCTCCTTGGGGGCAGGAGATGATAGCCTGTACAGTTTTAATTTGCACGGCCTGCCAAAAATAACTTCAGAGTATGCATTGTAAAATTTTAGTTTGTTTGCAGGAAGATTAGTGGGTAACTCTTTGTCTGTCCCTGGAGAATGAACAATAAGGACAGCTGCTGGTCAGTCTGTTTCTAAACTGGGATTCTTGTCCCCTCTTTCATCATAATGTTTCATGTCAGTATGCTGAATTTGTGCTCTGAGGCCACTAAACTATCCCTCACTTTGGTGGCTTTCAAAGGCCTATGAAGACTTCTGCAGTATGTCTTTATTTAACCTACCCAGTTGTCACACTCAGAAGTGGTGGATATAGAAGTTATATTGAATCAACAACATTGTTCTTCCGCCTTTTTTAGTGACTCACATAGATTAATCCACTTAAAATAAATTCACTTTAGCAACCATGTATGTAGAAATTGCTCATTCACTAATATCTTTGGAAATGATGTGATTTGTCATATAATAAATTTAAAAATATTTCTAAAATTTTCCCAGTATTGCAACTTAATTCAAATTATTCTGTTTGAAAGCTTTCTGCACCTCTTCTAGTAATTACACAGTGAGCAGCAGTGATTCCTTGGATCTGTTAATGGAAAATTTTCCTTGATTAAAGTTGGTTTTGTTACTTTTTTTTCTGCTAGAAAAGGCAGCTTGGAAGAAGCTGTGAGAAAGACAGTGTGTCCTACAAGACAGAAGCATTAGAAGGAAAACAAAGTAACTGAGAAGAGATTTGGAAACTATCTGAAAAAAAGAACCAACACGAAAGTTAATGCAAAATATTTTAAAAGACGTGGAAATGTATTTCTTCTGGAGAAAAAAAAAAAGTGGTTTTTTAAGTTAATTTTTATGATTTCAATTGTATATTCCTTTCATCAGCTGAAAAGTACAAATTGGGGCATATCCATGCCTAATGCTATAAAGCCTATCCCTTTTAAGTGTTTAATAAAATAAACTGTATCCTTTGTAATAAATGTCTAAGTGAAGAGAGTTTCTAGAATTATCTCAACTCTTTATCTGCAACACTTGACTTACTGTAAGCCAAAAGATTTATTTTGGTGGTGGTGGACATGATTTTTTGATACCTTTGTTGTTATGTAGGCTTAAATTTTTCAGTGCTCCTACTGCACTGTCGGTTGTGGGTAAGGGAGAGTACAACCTTGTTGGCTTGATTTGGGATAATTCTGGGAAAACAATGCTCTGGAAATCTGTGATAGGACAATTTGAGTGGGCCATGTGCATTTTGTGAAATAACAGTGTTTGATGTCTGAAATCTAGAGGATATTTTTGATTTATGCCTTCCCCCGCAAAAAAAAAAAAAAGTGTAACATGTTTTAATTTTGTGAGCAGAAGTTGAGCATAAGATGTGGCTAGGGTGTAATTCCATAAATATTCAACCTGACTGACATCAGAGGCAGACTGAGAAGTAGAATCTCAAAATGCTGTTTAGCAAGGATTTTTAATATTTTTTTGACATGAAATATGTATGAATTGTACCATACTGCAGGTGATGTTACTTATCAGCAAATTCTTTATCTGTTGAGAAGAGCTTGCAATACATCCTAATAGCAAATAGAGAAGCAACATTGTGAAATGGAAAATGTGGAAGACAACTGGCTTTGTGGCTAATTAGCCAGTCCCTCAGCACTCTATTTTTTCCTAACAGGTCTGCAGGTAAACCCATCTAACGTAAAAGTAAAGCAGGAGTTGGTTGCATAGTTACTGATTTAATAGCTTGGAGTATGCTTGTTTCACATTGCTTTTAAGAGTTTCCTAGGACCGTACCTTGATGATAAAAGCCTGCAATATAAATAAGTTTGTCTTTGAATCTTGACCTTATATGTTTAATTGCAAATGAAATGCTTTGACACTATGTATTTGGAGACAAGAGCTCACACCTCTGTGTTAATTTTAAATATACTTTTTGAATTTTACTGACTTTTTTGCATGGTTGCTATTTGTATTTTAATAAAGAGAGTTGCCAGTGAAATGGGGACTACCAAAGTGGATGAAGTCAGAGAAAGCTGGCAGGCAGTAATGCAGATGAATGCATAGGTGAGGCTGTATCTTTGGTTCAGAATGTTGGAATTCATACTTAAAAATTATGTTGGAAAAAGAGAGTAGGATAAGGGGACTTGATGCTGTTTTGAGACACTTCTATTTTGTCTAGGTAGGTTTGTGTTTCTTCCATATTGTTTCTTTTCAGAGCAAAACAAGTAGAACAGAGTGAAAGTCTGGCTAGGAGCACGACTGGGTATTCTAAATGGTTGTATGTGAATGTTACTATTGCTTGATTTGGTAGGTATATCTGAACTTGTGGTTGTTGCCAGTTAATGCTGAGTGTGCGATGTCAGCAACTTTATGTGGAAATAAGCCAGCTGTGGATTCTCTGGTATCCTAAATTTGGGCACTCCTGCATGACATATTGCCAGTTTATCTCCTGTAATAAAATGTGTTGATAAACCTCTCTCTAATCTTCACATGTTTTGGCATTTAAAATATCTGTAGGAGGAAAAAATTCTCCTGCTGGCAATTGGGTGTCACAGCTAGGGAAAGATTCAGAACTCCAGATACTCCCAGACTGGTTGTGATTTCTAGTCTAATTGGCTTTCATTTCTGATAGAGATGTTAGGAGCTGCATTGTTTGAGAACAAACACAACTTTGTTGCTTGGCCTCCTTTGGTTCTCTGAAATATGATTCTTGAAATAAAATTAAACGGTGATTGTAGTAATGGGGGGAAGAAAACCCAACCCAACCTAGAAATGCTAGGACACTTGGGGGAGCGAGAGGGCAGAGAGAAGAAAAAAAGCCATACTGTTTGATCGCTTTGCTTTGGAGATCTTTCCATAGCATAGTTGATTTAGTTTTATAAGACAGACAAATCCTTTTTTTTTTTTTTTTTTTTTTTTTTTGGTGCAAACTATTGAATAATTACCATAAAGTACAGTCATCTCTAAAGAGTTTTGCATGTCATATACAGACCTCATTTTAAAGACTGAGGAACTCAGTAAATTTGACTTGACTAAAAAGGGCAGTACAGTGAAAACAGGTGCTTAGGGACTCTTTAAACATTGATGGTACTTAACTTGTACGCTGCCAAATCCTATTAAGGATAACATTTAATTTTTATGTCAAGAAGTAAGATATTTGTATTAATCATTGGCACAGCTTTCTTCTGGTACTCCCTGAGGAAGTATATTTTGGATAGTGCAATGCTAGTTTCCTCTTCCATCAGTGATGTAGTGATGTATTCTTATATATGAAAGAATAATTTCATCAGTCTCTGTCCTGTCTTCTGAGACTATTACTCGTTCCTAGGAAACATGCAAGCATCTGAAACAAACTGCAGTTCACTTCATAGGACAGCAAATATCTAATATGCCTAATAATTTTTCGTTTGGCGTATTTCGTCTCTCTCAGGGCAGAAGTATGCCATTTATCTTTGCTGCTGAAAACTTAACATGCTTCAGCTTCTGTAAAAAGTATTAATGGATGATAAACTAATAACTGTCAGATACCAGTAACTTTCAGTTTCAGCCTATTTGGGTTGTATATGAATCGATGACCCAGCCCAGATAGATTGGTTTTGTGTTCATTTCTGATCGTTATATCTGGCCCTGCCTTCTAATTTTAGCATGTTTGTGCTTGTGTACTATTTCTTTAAGAGTAAGTCCTGAATTATAAATTATATTGAAATGCTTATTCTTTAAAATGAATAATTTAAAATAAATTTCTGTTAAAAGGTGTGCTACGTCAACTATAATAACAAGCGAACCTCTTAGTAAGCAATGATGCTACAATTTTGGAGAAACAGAGTCTACAAAGGCATGTGAAGTACTCTTGGCATGTGAACTACAGCTCATGAATTCAATTAGCTGTAATTTAATCTATCATATCAAGGTGGGGTTGGATTTGCTATTCATGGTGCTCTCTACTGCAGACTGTGATCCTGTTTTTAAATATATCAGACTAGGTTCAGATAACTAATTCTGAGGCTTCATGGGATGAGAGAATGGGAGAGAGTAGAAGTGAGAAGCAACTATGGCTGTAAACAATGAAATAACCTGTGGTTGGCTAAATGGGTGTATGTGTGTGTATATATTATATACCCATATATGTACATGTAAGGGTATATGTTGCTAAAAAATTTAATGTATGATGAACACCTGCATAGGATAACTGAGTGAAATAGCTGAGAATCTAAAAGAAAATGTAGATTATTATGAGAAAAAGAGAGCTCTGATTTATTTTCAAGATTTGAGTGTTAATGACTAACTGCTTTCAGTGACTGGAAAGTGAGAACACAGGGGATATTAAAAGGACTCTGTATGGCTGGCTAGCTCATAATTGCAACTGTGGTATGATGGGTTGGAAATTCTATTAGTAACATCTATGTAGTAGTCTTCACTGTTATTACTACTATATTATATACTTGATACTCTTTATGACCATACAGAGCATTATGAGTTAAGATTTGGGAAATAGCTCCTCACGGCCTGGAGAACAGAGCAATTTATAAATCTTTAATGCTGAGAATTGGTTTCCAAGTAGTATTCTAAATACACTCTATGTAAAAGTTAAACTCTTGTGTCTTGAGTAGAGGTTTGTGAGAAGGAGTGTAACCCGCTAATACTACTCATGGACTGATTGATTTTAGATCTCAAGATTCTAATCTACTGATGCTTTTGACTGTCACAGGTAATGGAGGGGGTTTTGGGGAGGGGGTTATTTTGTTTTCTTTTTAAAGCTTTGTTTTCCATTTAAGGCATTCTTTAGATTAGCCAGTTCAATTAGGATGGAGGGCTGTCCATGTGTAGTGACTCAGTGTATTGTCCAAACAGTTGTCCTGAAATCCGGTTTTTAACATCCCAGTTGACTTTTTGTGTACACATCGTAAGTTATTTGCTACTGTACTACTTTCAGCTTAGTCACTATCAGGTTAGTGGGTGAATCCGATGAATTCATAGGCTGAGATTCTGCAATCTGAGGTGCGTCTTGAACACTGTGTCATTTCTAAGGGTGAGATTTTATCAGCCCAGATTCAATACATGTAAAGAGTTATGTGGTCTTTTCTTCTCAAAGCTTTTGAAAACTGAACTAAATTTGTTTGACAGTGTTTGAAGTGCTTTCAGATTTTATGGCAAGTTTTCAGGTCTTATGGAAAGATTTGTGTAGGGTACATGCTCAGATATGTGCCTACTCTTTTCCTTCTGGATTTATACGGATTTTTGTCCATGGTATTGCTCAAATTCTACAGCATGAGGATGAGGTGACTTTTTTTTTTAATTTTAATGAAGTCAGTCCTTGGATTGACAGATAATATTTAAGAAAGGCATACTCATAAACAGTTTAGCATAAATTTGAACACAGTTATCAGAAATTACACTTGAGATACCTATTTTGAAAGATTATGTACAATTTAAAGAAGTATATACTGTGCCATTGATGGGACTTAGTATTCTGCAATACAGGTTTTGATTTTCTTAGATTTAAGCCTTGTCACAGTACACATACTGTTTTACATCGGGTAAGGTGGTCATTCTATAAAACTAGCTATCCCTGTCTGAAATTACTTCCCTGCATTTTGATATAAATATTCCAAGAAGCAATGAGCTTAGCTCTTCTCCAGTGTTTATTTTAGCTTGGAAATTTAGGAGTGAATATTGCAGCTTGGTAAGCGTAAATCAAGGTAAGCTAAATTGTGTTCACCTGTCCAAAGCAAGCGTCCTTTCAGTAGCCTTAGAAGCCTTCGCCTATGTGTGATTGAAGCATATGTACTGTAGGATATTTTCTTTCCCTATGTCATTTGTGTTTAATTTTGAACCTTATCGTTCTCTTTGCTCTTCATGTGACTCTATGAAGGTTTCTCAGTTTCATGTTGTGACTCATGAATAATTTTAAATCTGATAAATTCTTCATTATGCATATATATTTACTCTTTAAATATTTTTGTTCAGGAGCAGCTAATAGTCATTGCAAATGAGATTTATTTCCATAATCTTGTATGTCAATCTTGCTTTTGCATGGGGAAAAATCTATTGTTTAGCGAATTCATTTATATCCTTGCCTGTTTTTGACATACTGCATCTTCCCATCTGTGTTTCCAGATGTATGAAATTAGCAGACTGTATCTAATGCAAATGGTGTCAAAATAAATAATGTACCTTAAATGATTTTATGCTTTAAATAAAAAAATCAAAAAAAAGAAAAATTGTACAGAAGCAATGCCCTGCACAAAAATGACATCTAGTAGCAGTCAAAGTCTATCCTTACTGTTGAAAAATCAATCATATTGTTATGATATATGCTATAGCCTCTGAAATTTACTTATGACCCATTCACCTCTTGATTTCCATTTTCTTTTACCATTTGTTTCTTGAGAGTCACTTTGAAATCAAGGTTGTTTCATGAAAGGAATTTATTTGTAGGTTGTTCGGGTGTACTCTCTCATAATTTCTCAGGTGTTCTCATCCAGGTTCATCTTTGTCCACTTAAATAATTGTCAATTATGTACAACCTTCTATTTAACGTCTTATTTGTTGGCTTGAGTGGTTTTCCTGAGTATGGTATTTAGAGGTATAGCATTGAAGAGAGACTGGATCCCAGTTTGGAGACAGGAGGGAACGGAAAGTGTGTGTATAAAATGAACAAGGGCAGTTGGCTTCTAACTGTGAAAACTTGGTAGAGTGGCTTTTCTTTACTATTAAGCTGTATAGTAAAAATAAAAAAAACTAATTATCCATTCTGTGTTTGAGTTGCATAGTAGGCTGAAGTTAGAAAACAGTGCAGAGTTTTAATTGAGTTTAGACTTACTTTTCTGCATTATAGAGAAAAAACTGTAGTGGTCCACACAATCCTGAAGAGTGTGAAAAATTTTAAGACCACAGTCCTTTTCTGCAAGAGTATTTAAGTGTATACACTAAACATAACTGTTAAGTTAACATTGGCATGTCTTCAGTAACGGTAGATATTAACACACAGAATATTTTCAGTTTTTACTTCTATCAGTAATGTAATACCTGGACACTATAGAGATTTTCTTCTGAAATGTTTAATTGGTATTTGAGAATGAAATTTGGATACTGAGATTTTGAAACGTAATATTTGTGTTAGTATATTTGTTCCAGTTCCATATCAGATATAACTTTATTTGGATACTCTAGACTTACTTCCTCTTTCCTGCATAATAGCTCTTTGTATGGAGGATATTATTATGTCCTTTCTAGTGCCAAACAACAGTGATTTCATCACCTTACCTTGGACAGTGTTACACTATTTTTTGTATGGTATAGTACGAGAGAATTTGGAAAGGTAATGAACACGTGAAGTCATTTCTAGATACATAATGCATCTTACTCTGTAGTCTCTCAGGAATATCAGTTGATACTGCCTTACGAATATAAACAAAGCCTTCCCTTTGAGGAATACTTTGTTCCACTCATGAATTCTCAGTGTATTAACCCTTAACCAATAATAAAACCATTTGCAGTGCTTGTTCCAGATTGAAACAGTGTTTTAGAAGATTCTTACTGGCTTGTAGCTTGACTTTGTTTTGTAAAACTTAAGTTATGGAAGATAGAATACAGGGTCTCGGTCACCCAGCACACTGTTCATATCTAATAGATGCAAAGAAATTATTTGAGTCTTTTGGGAAGGTATTCATTTTGCTATAGTTAAAACACTAAGTCCTTTATGCATATCATAATAAAATCTCTAGTACTCAGTACAACCCATTCAAAACAAAGATCAGACTAAATAAAATTTTCAGAAAAGGGCTTAGTTGTATCAGAAGTCTTTTTCTGTTTTTGTCTGCATAACAGCTCAAGTGTAAGGTAAACATAACAATAGTTTTAAGTACCTTCTAAGACACCCTTGTACTGTACGAACTTCAATAACATATGTAAAATTACAGATTATATGGGTAAATGCAAGTTTGCAAATTGGATGTGGTTTGAGCTGTGATCTTTGATGTGTTTGAGATACGGTTTCATCAATGCTTATAAATATCTAAAGGGTGGGTGTCAAGAGGATGGGGCCAGACTCTTTTCAGTGGTGCCCAGTGACAGGACAACAGGCAACGGACACAAACTGGAACATAGGAAGTTCCGTTTAAACATGAGGAAAAACTGCTTTACTTTGAGGGTGGCAGAGCACTGGAACAGGCTGCCCAGAGAGGTGGTGGAGTCTTCTTCACTGGAGATACTCAAAACCCACCTGGATGCATTCCTGTCCAACCTGCTCTAGGTGAACCTGCTTTGTCAGGGGGGTTGGACTAGATGATCTCCAAAGGTCCCTTCCAACCCCTACCATTCTGTGATTCTGTGATTATTTGTAAAAACTATATCTCTTCTTTCTTGTGTGTAATGTGTGTTTATTAGCTCTATCAGTATTTTTAAAAAAAATCGCTAGGTGAATGAACTTTTTTAATAGCACATTCATGATACTGTGCCAATAAGTTTTATTTGGGTCACAGTGCTGAAGATTATAAAGTTGTATAGGTATCATTTGGCATAGTTTTAGTGACATCTATGAAGAGTTTAGTGAGTTGCTAACAATTCTTTTTTTATACCTCACAAATGTATACTTCCTTATGCAAATTAGCATATTCTGTGTCAATAATTTCTGTGTCCTGAAATCCCACATACACTTATCAGACCATATAACTTCGAGGTTGGTTTCTTCTGTCTGAATGTAGACCTACGCAGTGTAAATGACTATCAAGCCTACATGTGTAGAATCATTTTATAATCAGCAGTGGGAAATAGGTACTTCTGGGTTCATAAATTGGATGTGTAAAACTGCTCAGTTGAATATAGAAGTGCCTTTTTTTCCCCTCTGTTGACTTGGAAAGGATTCCACCTGGCTGGTCCAAAGGTAAGCTCTGTAATAAGTGTGGAAGTTCCAACTCAAGGTGTCTGGGGACGCTGTTGGTTGGTTGCCTAAAAGATGGAGAAATTCTGTTTCTCAGCTTGTATTTGGGTTACAAACGAGCTGGTCAGTTACTGCTTGTATGCTGTTAGCCTGCAACTTTACTACTTCCATTTTTTTTGTATTGTGAAAAGACTTCTTATAAGTTCCTGCTTTAAATTGCAGCAGGCCAAGAAAAATGGCAGCCTTTCAGGACATATATCTATTGTATCTTTTGATATCCAACCATAAAGAAATTATATGAGGCTACGTGATCCTCTGTGATAATCTTCTATGTTTGAAAGAAGAAAGAACTCCAGTTTGTCATTTTTCAAAAATATCAGTCTTAAGGTTTGAAGGTTAGAATGTGAAGGACGAACTTTCTAATGCTTTGCGGTCTTTAACTACTACTCAGTGGACAGGCTTTGTCTTCAATGTGAATGTCCAGAGATGGTGTGGTGATTTGTTTTTTCCTTTTGTTGTGCTGAGTTAGCTCTATGTTAGTCAAATTTTAAAAATTAAAGTCAACAGTCTGAGTGAAAAAAGGTTAAACTTTACAAAAAAATTAAAAAGTAGGTATTGGTCACCACTGAACTTTAATTTCACTGCTAATCTGATAGAATTTGCTTTCTGAATATTAGTGTATCTCGATTTCAACCTGGCTTTTCTAGCTAAATCTCAATTTTGCTGGTATACGTGTGTGTAAATAAATACATATGCAATTGTGTTTCTGGCCTCGGCCCTTCCGTGCCTAATTCTGTGGTAACACACGAAATAGCAGGGAATAGGTAATCTTCAACAGTTTTCTATTAGTTGCCTATTTAGCTGTTTCCTGAAACATGCGAGAGAACTAAAATGTGCTGAGTGCATTTAAATAAAGTGAAAGTCTTTGATCTGTCTTCATCCAGGAGCTCTTCAACATAGTTTACTTTTCACTCTTGTACTTTAAAAGCATTGCAGAAATACCACATTATGTAGTGAATAGATAATCTGTTTCAAAAGTATTTAAATATACAGGTTTTGCACACTATGTGAAATGTCGCCCTCAATTTGTTTCTCCTTTAGCACTACTTTAGATGAAGATGGAAGTGAAATGTAACTGAAAGGAATGTATTATAAGAGGTACCAGTCCCTCAAAGGCTTCTGTCCAGCACTGGTGAAGGAGGAAATCGGTCAAGTACAAACAATGTGGCTTTTATTACATTCATTCAGCAATAATAAACCTTTGTACTTTAACAAGATTTTTTTGTTTGCTTTTTAAAAGGACACAGTCAAGGATATTAAGCCTGATACTTTCTTTGCATTAATATGAGACTGACTTGCATCAAGTAGTACTTTCGGAGAAAACAAAGGAAAAAATCTGCAAGAGCTGAGTTTCAGAACAGACAAAAATATGCTGATGATGTAAAATTCCTAGAAGTGTGTAGAGGCACATATTTCTGGATTGAAAAGGAAAGTGGCTAATCAGGTGTTAGATACCTAATAAGTACCCCTATTTAGCCTCACAAAGTTCAGAGGGGGCTGCTGTTGAAGTTTCAACCCATGCTGCTGCGCGTATATCTGATCTTTATCAGACTCCATGTAACTTTACCTTCTATGAGAACAAAGTGACTCTTTAAATCCTTCACGGATTATTGCATTTGTAAGTATTTGTTTCTTAGTCATCAAAACGCTTGGGTTTTTTTTATTTTTCTTGGATGAGAACAGGAGTTTGGGGCACAGCATTGTTTTGTAGTTGTTTGGCTAGTCAACTTTATTTTAAGGTTTTCTGTTTTCTTTGGGTATAATTGTAAGTTTTGTCCATACACTAGTTTTGCAGCAACATGTAGGACCTAATATGTTCAACTGTAGCAACTGACAAAGCAAAAGCTACTGGAACAATCTATTAAGTACCTGGATTGTGGTGTATCTTTTACAGAGGTGCTGTTCTAAACTTTTAAGAACTTAATGACTGTTTCCTTTAGTTGAAGTTACTTGAAAAGGTTTTAAGTCTGTCCTTGACTTTGTGACATGACACAGCAAATTGTTTTGTTTTTTTGGGGGGTTGTTTGTTTGTTTGTTTGTTTTGTGGAAAACCAAACCAACTATCTCCATGCTGAATTTGAGTAAAGCAGCTAGCCAAATCGGTTTTGCAAATGCTTCCTGTAAACAGGGAAACTAAGGGTGAAGAGAGAATTGATGACAAATGATGAGAGAGGAAGCTTTACTGTCCTCTTTGGTAAAGATTTGATTGTGGGAATTAAACTTAGCCACAGAGCTGGTTTTTCCAGTATGTCTCTGCGTAGGTTTTACTCGACATCTTTCTTCTACTTTCATTGGGAGGGGAAAAAAAACAATCACTGGGAAGCACTTCTAGCTCGTCATCAGAATAGAATAAGTGAAAAATGGTGTATTAAGGATTTACTGGAATTGATTCTTTATGCACTGCCAGAGATAAACTGCAAGTTATTCGTCTTCAAAGAAAATTAGACGTCAATCCCTTTTGGCTTAGACTGCTTCTGGGACACCCAGTTCTAAATTTTGAATGTAGTACTAATCTCAACTCAGGAAGTAGGAGATATATTCAACAACAGCAGACCCAAAATTAAACAGTATCTGAAGAGAGATCAGGATTCATTATTTTGGATTGTAATATAAAATGTTTCTGTCATAGTGAGGTATTTTTTTTTTGTTGTGGGTTGTTTGTTTTTGTTTTTCCCTTAAACAATCAAAAGGAATCCTGTAGCCTAATATCTGGGATGTGATGATACCTAGAATAATACTAGACTCATCTTTTTGGTTTTCCTTCTCTTTGCTTGAGTCTAGTTACTTTATGATACATCCATGTATTATTTTGTTTGTGGTAAGGGAAAGTGTAACACACTTAATTAAAAATAGTAACTTTTAGCCTAAATGCCTATCAATTGCTTTTAGATTTCATTTTAAGGAAGCTGTTTCATAGTGTTCTTAAACACTTGAAGAAAAAAATAATTAAAGCAATTATAAAAGATTAACTTTGAGCACAAATTCATTTAGAAAGAATGCTGAATTACTCTAAACTTGATGGGAATTTTGAGCACTGGTTAATAGACAGGAGATGGACAGATGTTGGGTTTGTATGTCTGGCTTTTGTCATTTGAGAGATATTTTTAGGAAAAAAAAAAAAACACAAAAAAATTATTCTTTTTCATATTTGCATTCCAAGAAGCTCTCACTTAATGTGCTTATTTTAATCTCTTCCCTACCTGAAAGAAGCAATTCTGTGAATAGGATTTGAATGACATTTCATAACTTTTAAAAGTTATAAAGATGGCCTATCTTGCTACTATACTTTCTAATTTACGGATTCTTTTCCATCTATTGAAAAGTGGCACTTTTTGATAACGTTTTACCTGAAATTCTTATCAAATGACATATATATGCTTTCTAGTGTTTTAACTTGGAATGTGTTATTAGCCCGACAGGTGCCTGATCCTTGGCTTAACTGTGCTTGTCTTTTAAAATGTGATAGACCAATTTTTTTTCAAATCGGGTCAATACAGATTGATACGCTTTACTTTTAGCATGGGTTTGGTATCATTTAAAATGCTCTGTTTCAACAGGCCTCCTAAATTTAGTTCAGCAAAAGTAGTATAGAGCTTAGTTTATAGGTGAAAAAGGAATACATCTTTAAAGGTTTTGACCTGTTTTTATAAAATGTTTACATCTTTACAGTTTTGCAGTTGAAGCTTATCAACACTTCATGTGCGATATCTAAATAGGTAAAAGTCAGAGTAATAATGACTTTGCAATGTCCTGTTTTTGTTGCAGAGAAAAAACTTCTCATCCACTCATGTGTTCATATTCTTTATATCAACATGTAACAATATACAGGTAGCGGAAGACACGAGAAGAGTTACAAAAATACCACTGAAGGCTCAAGTGGGGAAATACCAGTTTTATGAGAATTGTTCAGAAGATTATGGATATTAAAGTTTTGTGAAGGGACGTGGGCATGCATTTAAATTCAGTGTTCTAAGAGCTGTTTAGAAACAGAAAGGATTAAGTGTTATATTATCACCAGCAGGCTGGTGACTTTCTGGTCTCACTTATTTTGAAATACCAGGGACCAATATATAAAGAGTAAAGACAGAGGAGAAACTTTAAAGGAGTCTGCTTATTTTGTTTAAAGGCACCCTGATAGTTACAGTATTTTTATAGAGACCCAGTTAGTTGTGAGCCAAAAAAAACCCCCAAACATCTGGAATTAGAAAGGAACTCCTGTCATGGGTGTTCTGTTGAATGGCAGTTTTTGGAAATCAGGAACCAGTCTCTGAACTATTTGAAAAACAGGAAGTTTGACTGATGGGTACTGATTACCCTGGTGATTCCTGTGTTCTTAATTCTTAAGGACTGTAATTCAGAAAGATTTTAAATGGGTGAATCAACAACAAGAGTTTTTGATGCAATTTCTTGGTGTTCTCTGGCATATCAAATCTTGTGCAAAGTTGAAAGGAGACTATACCCAATTCTAGATCGTTAAATGTAGTTTTAGTGGTGTGTTGTTACCTTCTACACTCCTTCTATAGCAAGTAAGACAGAACCTGGAAATATGTCAGACCTTTGGAATCTGGAAGCAGAAAAGGGGGAGATTTTTTACAGCAGCATTTTTGAGTCAAAAGGTAGGCTGTGTTTTGAACATGTATTGCTACTTTCTTTTCAACTTAACGGAGCTGGGATAAAGCATTGATACTGAGCTTTCAGTTGAAAAATGGGTTAACAAGGGATGAGTCTAGAATCTAAAATAGAAGTAAGAGAGAACCACTGGTATGCTGCTGGCAAAAAAATTTCTGGGACAGGTAGTCCAAAAAGCGATGATCTTGCCTGGAATGTAGTGGGCATATTTCTTGCTGTGTGGTATTTCACATTATTACTAAGTGGAAAGACATTTTCTCTATCCTAGTGTAAACTACATCATAGCACAATGGATGAATGAACAAAGTCATAGAAACAGGCTGCTCTGGCAGAGCTGCACATGGTGAACACTACACGAGGCATCTCTATTTTCTATGCTTTTAAGCTCTTTTAACCAGACTGTCTTCTCGGATATATGATCATTGAAGGATGTACAAAAGCTTTGCAAAAAGTATTGTCTGACATTCACTTCTTATATTCTGTAGTATGAGATACACAGTTCTAGACAGAACATTAAGCAACCTGTAAAACCTTCTCTAAATTTCTCATTTCTCTGGTGTGTTTTTCAGGTTTAGATCAGAAGCCTTTAGGGTGGTATGGTAGTATAGAAACAGTGGTCTAAGAGTTATGGTGAGCAATCTACAGCTGGCTTGTGGAGCAGTGGGAAGACACTGCATTTGAGAAGGCTGAGTGGTAGTCTGCAAGGCATTTTCAGTTAACACTGGTCTATGGGTTGAAAAATAAAAAAAAAAAAACATGAACTTGTCTGCTATGATGTCCAAAATCGTCATCGTTGTTCTGTGTTGCCCTGTTCAGGTGCCAACCACATCTTCTGTTGCAGAAGCCCACAGTTGCTCGTGTTGTGTGGTTTCCCCATATCTTTCTCTCAAGTGCTAATCTTCGGATTACCAGTCTATTTGGGCAGGCTGGTTTCCTTTGCTGTGCCGCTTCTTCCCCTTCTTTGTCAAGCATTATTGACAACTCCCACTCCCCCTCTTTAAGACATGTGTCACTAGGCTGTTTGAGTTCCATCGCAAGATGAGGCAGAGATTAAATGGCAGACAAATTTGACATTCAATAATGAGTTTGTAATGTGATACAATTCACTTAGTTTATCTCTGATATTCAACAGAATTAAGTCTGTAGTGCTTGTGGCTATCAATAAAGACTAATATGTGGCACAGTAGGAAGCGTTTCTTCTAACTGTAAATAAAAGCAAATACATCTGATGCTTTTTGTAGGCATCTGTGGAAGTCAAGACCAACCCCTTTGGGACTCAGAAAGCAGCCCTCAGGGTTGTGGATCTCACATGACCTAGTTTATGCTTCATTAAAACAGATGGTATCTATCTAAGCAAGGCAAACTTGGTTTTAAGAAAGAGCTGGGGATTAAAAGAATAGGAAGCTGGAACAGCTGGGCCTAATTAATAGGAGCAAATAAAAAGGCAAACTGAGTATTAAATTAGTCACCTACATCAATAGCAAAATAGTCACTACATGACTACTCACTCAATTGTTTTCGCTGATCAAAAGTTACAGGATTGGTTTTCCTAGCATCAAAAGTATCTAAAATTGCATCAGAAATATTCCCACAATCTTTATTCTTTTCTACCGGTCTTCAAAGAGAGTAAAATCCTGGAAACTGGCTATGGTATTTTGGCATGGCATTAGGGAATCCAGCTTGTTTTGTAAGACTGAGAATGCCCTTCTTGTGTTTGATACCTGGGCCAAGCTGGTCCTCTGCAGTTTTGAGCCTCCTCCCTTTGTGCGTGTTTAACATGAGAAGGTTACCTAATTGAGAAGGTTGCTGGCATTCCTTCAAGTTCTGCAACCACATTAAATTTGCAAAGGGATCCAAAAATTTTATTGTTTCTGTTGTAAACAGATTAGACTGGATTAGTGGTTAGCGTTTTGCATGTTTTATTCTGTTTGCCCGTTTAGTCCTGAAAATCTTGAATTGTGTTGCATGTTGCAAATAGCACAGGCACTCTTCACTTGCTTTTGTTACTGGTGGCCAGAAACCTTCATTTGCTATATGCTTTAGCAGGGAGAAGGGGATTGCACAAATAAATGTTATATCCTTCTTCAGACCTTCTAATAACAATGGTTTTCATGAGGTATAATTTTCTGATGTAAGCACATTTTTGCTCTAAAACTCCAGCATTACGTGCTATAATAAGGGGAGACAGGTAGGGATACGTGCGTGTGTGTCTATGTAGCCATTGCTCTTCCTTCAGTAGGATAGTATTTGGTAGATCCCAGGTCTTATCCAGAATGGTACACAGTCCCTGAAGTTCTCTTGGTTTGAACTAAATGTTAAATAAACTTCAGTAGAATATTATGCAAATCTGTAAACAAATCTGCGTCTCCTTTCATTATTACGTGCAAGATGGGCAAGTAGGGAATATTTCTTTTTTAAGGAGATCCTAAGGAATGTTTACTTATCTGTCAGAGAAGGTCAAATTTAGCTGGTTCGTACAGCTGAGCTCTGAGGTGATCAGGGCAAAAAATTGAACAACTTTTTCATGGGGACTAACAGAAACCGTTCCATGAGCTTAGTGTCTCCTTCCTGGAGGGCAGGAGGCAGTGGTACTTTGATAGACTAGTAATGCTGCCTTTTCCTGCTTCCAAAAACCTTCCCTCTTAATTTATTGAGCTGAGCCTCCATCTTACCTGCTGCCACTTCGCTGCTTCAATTTTTCTTTCCATAAATGTGAGGGGCAGAATTTCCATTTAGTCACACAATAAGACCTGTTTTTATAAAACAGCTAGTTTATCTTGACTGTGCTGAACAACCATAACAACACCTTGTTGCAGCCTCCCACCTTGACGGTCATGTCCCATCCTGTTCCTCCCTCCTGCATTTGCAGGGAAGAGAATTTTAAAAAATATTTACAGAAATGCCTAGAAGCATGAGCAGGAGATCCAGACCAAAAGTTTGATGTGAGATATTTGAATTGTAGTCATCTTTGTATGCCAGCTTTATCTGGTTGTCTAAAGACTGGCTAAGCATTAAAAAAAACCCAAAAACAAAAAACCCCCTCAACAATTATGTGACTGTATGTGACTGTACAAAGGCATAAATTAAACCTCATTTGCATACTTTATACAACTGTTTTTAAGTTTCAGCAAGTTCTGCTCCCCCTTGTTAGTGGCCCCATATGGTTAAGATCTTTTTTTTCTTGGTTGAAAAAACACATAGTAGTCTCCGTGTTTGCTCTTTGCGTCTCTTTGTAGTGAGTTTGACTGAACAGCTTAAAAGGCGTAAGCAAATTCCAGAATATCACTATTATTTTTCATTAGGGCTTTAAGAGAGCATATTGTTTGTCAAAAGTACTGTAAGGGTGGTGGTTGTGCATCTGGGTACTGTCACTACCAACTGATGGAGGCCTAATGGATTTTCTGAGAAGACTTGAATGGGAGAAAATCGTATTATGAGAAGAGACGTCTGAAAACAAATGTTAGATGGCTTCTTGGTCTGTATTGTCTTCTTGATTTCCATAGTTGCTTGAAATTAGGCTAAAGATGTTTGAAAAAAGGCTGCCTGCAATCAGTTCAACAATAAAACTGGTTAGGGAGGTTGTGTGTTCTTGCCTGTCTGTGTGGTCTTCTGGTTTTCCCTGAGGCTCTCTAGATTAGATGCTCACCACTGTTCTGGAATAGCCTGCCAGGCTTTGCTGTTCCTGGCAGAGATGTTTTTAAAGAGGCTGTGTTTCCAAAGTTAGAACTGTTGCTAAATAAGTTCTTGACAGATCCTTTTGAAAACGGATGGAACTTGTGATTGCTGTTATTACTACTGTTATTATTTCTGAGCGGCACCATTTGTAAAGTTACATGAATAGCATAAGGAAAAACTAAAGCATTCTAAAATAAAAATTTCTAGGACAACTAGAACAAGTCATGAAACTTGAGATCACTAGAGACCTAGAAACAATTAAGTATGTGTTCACTTCTGACTTTCCTGTTAAATATGTCTATGGAAGCACTTTGTTCATACAAATATAAAAATGCATATAAACCCAGCATTTACTTACGAGGTTGGTACTGTTAATTTCCCGAGTCCACATTTGGAAGTCTTAACAGCTTAAGATGATTTTTAGTTTCAGTGTGCTATATGGCTACAGTTGTTCTTGACAGTGGTTTTACTCAGAACTTAAATTTCAGCTCCTAATTCTGAAACAACCTAAATTAATTTTTTTTGTCTATGCATTCAGTATAGATGTAAATAATGAGCATTTTAAGTAGCTTGAACAGATGGCTCTGCTTGGAAGCTTTTGGGCCTTTTTTTTGTATGGGATTTTTTTACTGCAGAAGCCCATCCCCATGCAAATAAAGTTGTTTACAGGTGTGTAATGCGACTGCATTGTTGAAGGATTTAATTGCATGATAAATTTTTCAGAGTAACCTGGTGGCTTACTTCACTATAACAACAGGCTTTATCTGAGACCTGTTTACAGGTTTCATAGTTAAAGAACTGTAACTCAGGACAGGTGGGAATGTAAAACTGCTTTGATAGAATCTTTTTTGCTTGGAGAACTGTAATCCTTGGTGGGTTTGTGTAGTGAGAAGTTTTATCTCGAAAGCTGGTTTTGAAAGCTGTATTGGTAATGGAGCTGGAAGTTCCATAAAACTGGATTGCTGAAGTTGTTAGTTTCTGGTTTGTAATATGAATATTTTGGTTTGGTTTTTAGTAAATGCTGTGCTCTTAAACACTATTACTAGTGACTGGAAAGAATAACTTAAATAAAATGTAAATGTTTTAAGTGAGAATACACATACAGAAAACAAACATTTTTTTTTCTTTTTTTTTTTTTTTTTAATAAATTCTGAAGTTTCTTGAACATGCCAGAGGCAAACACTCCCTTGTTTTTTCTCCTTTCCCCAAGTAATGCAGTTTTGGAAGTTCATTTTTTGGTCTCTCCCCCTGCGCCTCTCTCAAAAATCTATTTCCTTTCACCTACATACTCATCTCCCTGCACCCACTACACATCTTAGGAAATTCTCTTGTAGTATAGATTGATCATACCCGGTCAGCACAATCTGAAATCAACTGACATACCCGTTACTAATACCGAAACATGGGCTGCCTTCCTAGAGTATGTGCAAAGAAGGGGATAATTATGAGCTTAAGATTTTGACTTTTTTGGAAGGCGTTTCTCAACAAGAGAGTGACCTTTTACAAATTAGGCAGTTGGTTTGAATGCCGAGCATCCTTTATAGTGGCACATATTTCTGTCAGAGAATAGGATTAAAAATATCTGGTGTGCTGTTCTAACGGAACCTACATGGTATTGTTTAATGAGCGAAAAAACAATGAGCAACCACCCAACGAGATGAAATGTGTGTTCATCTTCGAATGTGTAACACTGTGCTGCAGTACAAATAGCAGTCTGGCTAAATGTGCTAGTTTTAACTTTCATTTCAAACTAACAGAAATACTCAGTGCAGTTATGTATAATTGTCTTGAGTGCAACGGACTTAAAAGGAGCTATAACGAATACTGTATTGAATAGAGAAATGCGTAGTACATTATTTAAAAGACAATATGTTTTTATTTTTCTTTTATATTGTAAGAGTGATTTGAAAAAGGACTACATGCGCTGTAAAAAAAAAAGGGGGGGGGAGGGGGGCAGGGTGTGTGCCTGAAATCTAATGTTTCCATCCAATATAACAATGCGGCACTAAGCAGATTTATTTATTTATTTATTTATTTATTTATTTTCAGAAGAGTCAACAATTTATTTTTTCCCATCAATCCCTTACCCTACTGAATCACTTCACCTCTGTGTGCACATTTAAGGGAATAATCTCCTAATCCAAATAATTGCAGACAGCTCTTCTCAGTTACTGAACTTTGGTAGATCAATATTTTGAAATTTTTTTGTTGTTGTTGTAATTTTTTTATATTCTGTACTCTTAGCGTTAAGAGTTCTACATTTTAAACCCTGGTTTTTTAGCTGCCTTGTTTTACTAAATAAGATATGGAAAGTTAAGTAGTTTTTTGTGTTGAGGAATTATTAAACCCATTACAATTGAACATTACTTTCTTGGTTGGTGATGATTTTTTCTTTTATGCCACACACTGTGGGTATAATAAGCTAAAGACTACTTTTGAGTTTATCCCACCCCTCCCTGCCCAATATAAATTAAAACTGATCTCTGAAATTTGAGAGTATTTCCCAGACTTTCTTCAGCACTTGAGAACAGTTTTGCTTGTTTCATTTATATTGGTTGCATTTGACTCTTATACTTTACATCTTTATTTTTTTTTTATACATCTCCCTTACCCTTTCTCAGAACCACTTCTCTTCTTTGCAAGAAATGCTTCCAGTATCTATCCAAAGAGTGGGCAGTATCACAATACCATTATTTTTATTAAATCATTATCACTAAAATTTGAGAAATCCTAAGAAAAAGATTGTGTGAAAACAGGTTAAAAAGTGTAATACTGATATATTGATGAGGGAAACCACCCAGACAAACCAGGAATTGAGTACCTGTAGGTTTTAATTTAGTAAATTATCTTTGGGGTTTTTTTTGTTTGGTTTTTTTGTTTTTTTTTTATATAAGAAGTTGACATTTATTCTTTGACATTTCAGGCACGGGTACCTTTGGACGTGTTCATCTGGTGAAGGAAAAAATGGCCAAGCGTTACTTTGCACTGAAAGTAATGAGCATTCCTGATGTCATTCGACTGAAGCAAGAGCAACATGTGCACAATGAAAAGTCAGTCTTGAAAGAGGTCAACCACCCTTTTTTGATCAGATTGTAAGTAGTTGTATTTTTTTAATTCATTTAACTCATATATAAAGTGCAGTTAAAGTGTTCCAGAATCTCATTGCAAGTTCTTATGTACTTAACCAACACCAAGCATTTAATTTCTTTTATGTAATCTAGACTGAAATAGACTACAAACTAAAATATTTATTGTAGAAGAATCAAGAATTTAAAATCAAGAGGCATAATTTAAACATTTAAGCAATAGTTTATTATAGGCTTAACTTTTATACTGTCATGTTACTCCGTCTCTTTTTTTCATACTGCAGAAGAGAAGTTTACTTAAGTGAGGGGAAAATACTGATGAAGAAATGTTAGGATTGGCTCATCAAAATGACTTCTAGAATGATTCTTGATGTTAGAATGGAGAAAGAAGCAGTATTTCTACATATATATTTCCTGTAGATATCTAGATAAAGGTATAATTAGCTTTAAGTGTCTGCTTTTTGAAAACTTTGGTGAACTTTACTTCTGCAAACTTTATTTTTTAAGAGTTTTAAGTATCTGTAGCACTTCTTGGGCTTTGTTATTCCCATATTTGAGGCTAAGTGATGGAATCTCTTGAGAAACGTGATTTAAACACAGTTCATGAAGAATACTTTTTTTAGTGGAATTGTGATGATTTTAATGATCCCTTTATTAAGAAGAGAAGGCATCATACTTTTCTGTGCACAGCATCACACCACCTTTTGTGTATCTTAGTCCATATTTACTAATGGGATGACTGTGCGATTACCCAGAGGTTTAGTTAATTTCCATTTATATTTTCTCATGCATGGGTCCAGGGCCATTGACCAAGGTTTGTTTCACATTTACCAGCCCTAGTCAGTTTTACATAAAATTAGACTAAATTAGCCTTTGTTAACCTCTAGCTGCAGAGAGTGCAGCCTCCTCACAGGGCTAAGAAAGTATCAGAGAGAAAAGAAGAGGCAAAAACATGGTAGTCATCTGAAAGATGGAAGAGCCTTGCAGAAGGAGAATTTTTCCCTCGTGTACTGTTGCTTTTTTCCAGCATCACAATGCTATTAGTTTCCAGCCAGTGTTCAGAATTCCTGTGTGTGGCATAGCATCAGGAAGATGAGTTCTAGGGTAGATGGAGTTTGAGATGCATGCAGGAAAGCAAGATGGAGCGGCTGAGTACATCTGGTTAGACTGATTAAAATATGGACGGAACATGGGGAACAGGGTTTCATATGTGTATCTAGGTACGTACATACATACGTACATTCTTTAAAAAAAAAAAACCAAAAACAACCTACCAAAACCAATCAACCCACCAAAAAAAAACCCCAAACCAACCTAGTAACTGTGTGCAGGTGGAACAGTGCAGCAAGTGTGGGAATAGAGGAACTTGGGTGAGAAGGAACTTGGGTGAGAAGTCAGAGACAGGAATGTGAGGGTTTGCGTGCGTCCGTACAGAAGTGATCAGAAATCCGAACTGATAAGTTTCTTGGATTTCGATCACGCCTTATTTCCAAAATGTAATAATTTTAAAGTTTCCAAAGGAAGGACACAATTCAAATGGAATTTCACTTCTGTGCAAAGCAGATATTCTTCATGTCTTCTAGCTGTCTGCTTTTTCTGTTGACATGTTCAATGAGGTGCTGCATCGGCTATGCTCATGTAATTGTCCATGTGCTGCCTTTTTCTGTTGGCAAAGGAGACTCAAAGCTACCTAGCTGAAATGAGGTAGTTAAATTTTAAGTCATGTTAACATTTGTGTGCTTTAGGTTAAACAAGCATTCATGGACAATTATCACTGACTGTATGACAAAACTTTCTGCAGCTTTTTGTGTAGCTAAAAGCTTTTTTCAGCTGCCTCTTCCCCTGCTCAAAACATGGGTTTTTTTGAGTATAATTGATCAGCAAAAAGAAGAAAAAATTTCTATATAGTTCTGCTTCAATGCCTTTGAACTACATTATGTACATGGTCTAGTTTTTATATTTTCAATTAGTGTCACCACCTTGTACAGGAATAGTATCTTCCTCTGGTTGCAAAACAAGGAATATATGTCAGTGTAGCTTAATACTGTATTTTTTTAGCACTTTATGATGGAGAATTTTAAAGTAATGCTGCATGTATGTTGTGTTTGTCCTTCCTATATCTTCCTATATATAAAGACTTGTTGGTTTTTTCCTTTTCCTGTTACTTTTGAGAAGTGCCTTTCCTGCATGTAGGGAGGTCCTGAATCAGTTTTTCTGTAGATACTGAAGTTATTTATCTACTTATTTTCTAAACTGTTTTTTGGAAATGCTTGTTTGGTGCTCCTGCAACAACTGGTCACCAGAGACTCCTAGGCAATCTCTGCTGACAAGTTTGAGTGATGTGTCATAACTCTGTGGGTGCAGCAGTTCATATTGTGCTGTAATTTTCACATGTATCTTTGATTTATTTTTTTTTCCACGAGAACAATAATTAATAAAAGTCAACCATGTCTTATAGTCCTGTAAACTAAAAAAAGGTTATTTGTCTGTAAGTGTTCACAATGGTATCCAAAGTTTATGTCGTGAACCTGAATTGTAAAATTACATGACACCATGCATATTATTCTAATCACAGCTAATGTGATACTTTCTTTTTGTGTATTAAAATATCATTTAGAGCAATCTGTATTGCAAATATTGCAGTTCTTTATTTTGCTTTTCTTCGTGTATTTCAAATAATGTATCCATCTTTCTGTGGATAGACAATCCTTTAAGAATCAGTTCTTGAAGAAATTAATTCCAGTAAAAATACTGTGTTTTAATGGTCTAGATCTTCAATTTTTTCTCTGTAGTCTTAATCAGATTTTGCCCTTTGTCTTCCCTGTAGATGTTTTTTTAAATATGTGGTTTGCTTCATTTTGGTCATTCCTGTTCCTCTTTCTTTGTTTATTGTAGGTGCAACTTTGCCTAACTCTTTTAAAATACATCTCAAGAGTGTTTTTACATAGCCAATAAAGATATTGTGAACATCATCAATAGCCAATTAATGATGTTGATTACTGTGATAGGGAAGTAGTGCCATAAAAGCAAAAGGCAAGCCTGGGCTCTGCTTTCTTCATTGCTTTGAAGGAATGGAGGACCTGTTTCTGATGTCTGATACTCTGTCTCATTTTCTTGGTTACCCTCACTGTCGGTGTCAAGAAAGAAAATCTTACTGAGCAAAAGTCACTCATGGGTTTGGGAGCTCAGCTTGTTCTGCTTATCTTTCTTGAGACTCTATGCCTTGAGTAGGAACCAGCTAATGAGGGAAAAGGAAGAAAAGAAAAAAGAAAAAAAAAAAAAAAA
>VFFE01008364.1:2859767-2899902 GCA_008921705.1 Burhinus oedicnemus
ATTTTTTTTTTTTTTTTTTCCTGAGATTCTTATATTTTCCTGTTTCTTTCTAGCTGGGACTACTCAGTTTTTCATAATGAAACTACTCTGGCTTTCTGAACAACAGCAACAAACTTTCTTCAGTCTTTTTTTAACCAGATAGTTTTGTCATGCTTTTCTATGCTTTGAAGTATTACTTTTTTTACCTTATGCATACAGACAGCTTTACTTACCTATTTTAATGGAATTTGGTTTTGTCTGTGGCTGAATTTTACAGTGTTTCAAAGGAAATGCTGATCTACTTGACCATCAGCTGAATAATGAAGAAATTACTACTCCTGAAAACACTTACATAATGGAAATAATGTCTAGTACTTGTTGAGGAATAAGCTGTTTGGGTAACATAAAATTAGGAAAGAATGTGAAATAAACATTGTTTTCACCCTTGTTTGTGCTACCAATGATTTCCAAAGCTGCCAGCACTGTATTTGTGTGTGTACGTGAGCAGTTAAGTTCTCTTAGAAAGTAGTTGTAGAATGTTAGGGAGATGTGAAAATGTTGGACCATAGTAGTGATTGGACGTTATTAATATGGTTGATATTCAAAATCCCTTTTTTTCTATTCTGTAGGGTTTTTGAGGCAGAAGCATAGTAAGAGTAATGCTTTAGTCACGTTATGGAAGTCAAAGTGGGACTGAGATTAGTGAATGAGTAGTTAGTTATTCCATCCCCCTAAAAGGTTTTCGGTGGTAGCTTCTAGAAAGGTGACTGCCACTCTGAAAAATTGTTGGCACTTTGGCTAAGCTGCTTATACTGCACCCATTCTCTGAGCCTCTTGCAGTAATCAGGTTCTGTATTATACTAGTGAAAGAAGCACAACAGAAAACTCTCAGATCTTTCTGTAGCTATAAAACAAGAAGTAGTCTTTCTGTTAGCTCATAACTTCATGAAGAGATTTCTAGAAAATAGTAAGTGTAGAATTCTAATTGCATCTTGATTTACTGATCATCTTGGGAAGATTATGAAGTAAGTACTTTATCTGTCCAACGCAGAAAAACAGCTTCACCTCGAGAGAATTTCAGGTTCTGAACAGTCTGTCTCTTTCAAACCTTCTCTAACAAAACATATACTTGAATTCAAGAAGTACAATAAATAACTGAACTGGACAATCTATTCATATCAGGATCCTTTGACACTTTAGAAACTGGTGAATAAGGGTATGCCTGCAGTTACAGGACAAGATCAAAAAAGGTAATACTGTTTTGGAAAGTGTACCCTTGGGTTTTATAGATAAAGGCAAAACATTTTTTTTTACTTTAATACTGAAAATTTGTTTCACAATTGACATTTTTATTGTATTAATATAACAAAACTCTCTCTTGTAATACATTAATTCTAATTTATTATTCAATGTGTTGCGGACAAAAATGTTTTCTGTTTTGCAGTAGCAGCCTTAAGTTAAGTTATTCTTCAAGTTAGTATTTGATTGATGATGCCCTACCAAAAAGAAATATATAATCAATGATATCTGAAGGGAATGACTATAACGTAATACTGTTGATAAGATTTTTAGAAATTCTTTTTCTAACCTCTTAAAATTTGCTGTATTAAAACAGGTTTCCTCCATTTTTTGATGACAATCCATTTGGTATATATCAGAAGATTCTTGCTGGCAAAATAGATTTCCCGAGGCATTTGGATTTATATGTGAAGTAAGTTCATGACTCCCAACACTGTCTTTTATATTCTAAACCCCTCCTGAGCACTGTTTCTAAAGGATATTCATAGAAGACCAGATACCAGATTCTGATTTCCTAAAAGACCATGTTGAAAAATATTTTAGGTTACATTTACTCTTACAGTCCACCTAAAATTACGTGTTTGCTTGACTTCAAGCTGGAGATACAGTTGTACGATAGTATCTGCCTCTCTTGCTTTTCTGCATATTTTGGAATATTAAATGCTTTTCCACCTTGTAGAAAGCTCATTGGTACGAGGTTGGTGCCTGGAAGAAAAAAAGAGGAGAAATATGAAGAGATAATTCAATGTGAGTAAAAAAATTAGGAGAGCAGGAAGCAAACACTAAACTGTTCCTTTGTATGCATACGTACCAGTTAAATCACTCTCAACATAACTACTTGAATGAACTCTCTGATACTTCAGAAGGTGCAGTGTAAAATCAACTTCTGCTTCTGATAGCAGGGCCACAGTTCAATATGCAGTCTTATATATGTATGTGTGGGTTTTACTCATAGTATTTTGCAATCGTTACAGGTATATTGCAGATGAAATGCTTTTTTCCCCTACTTAAAAATTCCATAATTGAAATAATGATTAGTAAACATTAGGACAGAGGACGTGCAATTTTAAACATGAAGTTTCTTCTCAGAAGTAGAGATGAGTGAGTGAGGACAGGAAGTTATTCTCACATTCTCAAGATAATTATTCAAGGCGTTTTGAAGAAGTGACCTTAGAGATGGCATTTGCTTACTGTCACCGCTAGGTAAATAGATAAAATGTTGTACAGCAAATCTAATGAAATCTGTCCAGCTTTCTCTGAACTTTTATGATTTCTCTGGCAAAAATAATCATTTGGGGAGGATTTTTGAAGCCTCCACTGAACCATCAGGTGCAATGAATCAAGCATGTCTACATCACCTTAGGCTGATTAGTGTCTCATATTTGTGTCTGTTCTTAACAGTTTTCCCATAGTATGTCGATGCTGTTTCCAATATAATGTAGTCTAATTGTCTAATCTTCCTAATCCAGTCTGCTTTAAGAAGAAAACTGAGTATATTACATAGTATTGTGTGCACTAAAGTATAAGAGTGTGACCAGAAGATGAACAGCTCAAATTAGGTTATTATCACTAGCAACCAGTCTGGCATGGTGAAAGCATTTAAAAGTAGAGATGGTGTTAGCTTCTGTTTGTGCTTGACATTCACAGACCGACACTGATTTCTACTATCCAGAAGACACCTGATATTTCCTAGTTATGGTAGTAAGCACACATATGCAGGTTTTGCACTTCAGTCTAGACATGACTGCCAGTGAATTGTAGGATACATTAATCAACATATTTGTTGATACACCTCTTTCCCAGCTTTTCTCACCCAGGTGTTCTTTCAGTGTGTCCTTGGAAGCTCATTCCCATTACACTGCTGCCTTTACAGGGTCTCATGGGATTCTAGCTTGGGCTTTCCTCCTTTCACAGCTTGGTTTTGGGTGATCTCATTCATTTGTATGGCTTCACCTACTTTCTGCAGTGAGTTGTCAGCATAATGTATCTCTTTTGTTCCGTCAACCCCTCATCCTTTTTTTTAAACCACAATATGCAGTACTGGATAGTCTTTGACATCTCTGCACCACTGGGTTAAAGCAAATGCCAAGATTATTTTGTCCTACGAAGACAGTCCGCTTCTTACCTTACTTGTATCCCATTTTCTTTCTCTCTCTTCTTCCTGCCAGTTGGTATCTCAGCAAGGATGAAGACTATCTTGGGTCCTGTCACATCCAGGCTATGTCTGAAGTATTAGTGCTGTACAGTGTTTATAACAATTGAACTTTAACTCTCTGCTCCTAGGCAGCAAAACTATTTTCCTTTTTGAACTCTGAGAAAACTCTTGTACCTAGATGAACTACATAAACTTACTGGTTGACATTTTTCTACGTGCCTGCCCCCTGACAGCCTCCCACACTTTTTACCTTTTAAGTTTGTACTTTTGCTTTCCCTCCTGCTTGTAGATGTTCACTGTCTCTTACTGTGCTGTATAACTGACATGTGTCTTGCATAGGTGCTGTTCCTTCTGGCCTGAGCTAGCATCTCTTCACATTGCTCTTTACTGTGTCCCTTTTGTTAGCCACCTTGCAATTTGATCAGATGTTTTCTCCGAGTCCTTTGTCCTGTATACATGAAGTCTTTGCCACATTTGACCATTCGTTCAGATCTCTTCTGAAGAGCAGCTTCTGCCATGATGATGACAACAAATTAACCAACTAGAAATTTCAAAATAAGACTGTCAGCAGAGTTTTGTGTTAACTTCATTTCTGATAAAACATAAGTATTAATTATGCTCCACCTATTTCTTTGGCCACTATGGAGTTCATAAGTTGTTTGTTTGGTTTTGGGGTTTTTTTGGGGGGGTGGGGTCAGGGTTTTTTTGGTGTGTGCATGTAAACTTTTCTTTGCAAAGACAGTTTTGGAAAATACCAAGCGAAACATCAGTGCTACAGCAGTTTAATGATCAAGGTCTGGAAAGACCTTGATGTAGAATTTCATTCCTCAAATACATACAGCAACATACATAGGAAGATTAGACAATAAGACTACGTTATATTGGAAACGGCATCGAGCTAATAATGGAAAACTGTTCAGACACAAATATGAGACACTAATCTGTTGGATTGATTTTAACACGATCATTTCTAAATTCTTTAGAAACTATGTAATAAAGAAGCGCTAAACTATCTATTAGTTGTTTCAATTTAATGGATATTTGTTCTATTGAATGCAGCAAATGTCTTCCATCTTTAGTGACAACACAGTATCACTGAGCAAGCTCATCCCTTAACTGTTCTTTTCTAAGATGCATTTTTGAAGCAAGGAAAGAATGATCCATTAAATGTTGTCTGGTTATATAGGAGTAGGAAACTCCATGATTTATCTTCGGCCATATAGCTTGTGAATCTAGTTCTGGGTTTCTGGATTTCTTCTCAGTCCTACTTCTGTTTTAAAGTCTGATTGTAGCCATTCTTGTAGCCTTCTCCCTAAGGAGCAGTCTTATCTGTGAAGAGCTAGAAGGAGGTATTTCTGAGAAGGTGACCGTAAAAGGATTCAGTCACATGATTTAATCCAATCCAAACATTGATTGGCTGGAATGATCATGAGAGTTTTAAAAATTGCTTTCTGCCTTAACTTTTTTTATTCTCCTTTTATCTGGGAATTTGATAGTTTTTCCAGTTGAATTTTAGAACTATATTCCTGCCAACGGCTTTTCAAGCAGTCTAGCACATTCACTCTCAGTTCATATATTCTTTGTGCCTACGCTTTTGTGATTTCAAGGATAGGTGACAGAATACTGTTTTTGTTTTGGGATAGTAGGTGTTACAGTTAGAGATGGAGAGGCAGGTGTGTCGTTAATATGTTTGCATTCTTTTCTGTAAATAAAGCTGGTGGGTTTTTTTAAACCTTCTGCAAAGCCATACTCTGTAGATCCCCAGCCTTTCATGCACTATTGCATCTCTCATGTCTATTTGAGGCTGTAGAAAGAAGGATGGCAAAACTTTTGTTCTTTCCTGTAATTGTTCTTTCCTGGTATTTTATGCAACGAGATGAGAATGCTAGTATTCTGAAAATAAATAACAAAATAATCTTTGCGATAGAAGATAACTGCTTACAGAAATGTGAAGCCAGATTTTTCTCTCAACTCATAAGTAATCAAGCTAACTCAATAAATTGTGGTACTCACTTTGATTTATGTTGGAGTTTTTTGTTGCTTAATATTTAAAGTACTTTGTTATTCAAATGGAATTCGTTTATGTCTCTAAACTTGTGTTCATCTTTTAAAATGTTGATTTAGCTTTATGTAGAACTGTTCAATGAAATAGAATCTCAGGGGAGACTTTTCATTTTCAATGAAATTAAAGCTTATAGATGTTACTAGTTGTAAGCAGATGACTAACTCTTTCATGGTTTCTCCTAATATTTAGCTGCCACAGAATTTAAACATCAATGTATAAAATCAAGGGTTCGGCTTTACCTGTGGTTTTTATATATATTAGGGTTGTGTTCTGCCAAATAGATTTGAGATCCATTTTGAGATTTGGAATGCCCAGCAAAATACAAAAATAGAAAAAAAAGTATGGTACTACTCGGGGGAGGCAGGGGAGGGGAGAGAGAGAAAGTTTTTCTTCTTTATTTCTTGAAAGACTCTAAAAGGAACTTGCAAGAATTCTGCAGGTTCCTTTTAGAACGGGTTATTCCTTTTTATCATTCACTCTTAAGCGTCCTAAAATATGAAGGAAGTGAATGGGTAAATTATACACAGTATTAGCTAGTCAAAGGGAAGTATGTTCATATTCTGTAACGTTTGTATGACAGTCAGATATAAATTACTTTTGTTTAATGGAGGACATGTTTTCTTTACTGCAGAGACCTTATTAAGAAGCTGCTTGTGGTTGACAGGACAAGACGATTAGGAAATATGAAGGTCAGTATAAAATGTTAGGTATAACGCAGAACATAGCACAAGGTTGAAATAATTCTTTTGGAAATATGTAAAACATGTAGAAAGATGTAGGAACATGTAGCACATCTATGGCTTTTGTTTTTATAAGCATGAAATTGAGATATATTTTCCCATACATTACTTCGTTGTGCAATCCTAAATGCAAAGTTTAACTGTGTATTTCTGGAAATCATACTCCTATTAGTCTGGATTAATGCTATCCTTCATGATAGTTTCTGTCCCTCTTCCCCACCCTCCTCCCCCCAAAAGAAAAAAAAAAAAAAAAAACACAAAACAAAAAGCCCTACCTGTTTACTGATTAATTTGAAGACTTATATTAGACCAGAAACATGGTCCTACCTGTAGGACAGGGCACTAGCTGATTTGGTTCTTTCTTTGGAGTTGTTTAGTCCCAGAAGGAACACTGGTGAAATTTGAAGCTTAAAAATTATTTTAAAGAATATAAGGGTTGTTGTAGTACCATGATGGTTTGTCATTGTCCTGATAGTTTGGTGGTGGGGCTGATTAAGCACAGTCAAATAGTCTTCCACCGAGAAGAGTTACTCATCCTATTCTGAACAGACTTCTGAAGGCAGTAGCTTACTAGTCAAAACTAGGCTCACGTGTCTCAGATAGCATTTCAGCCTACCTCAGAAGTACATCTGTATCTGTGATATCTCAAGGAGGAACCCAAAGAAATCCTATGAATTGTGAGATGTCCTGATGTGCTACTACTTGTAATGCCAAGAGGATGACAGCTGTATTACAGGCTTACTTGATTCTTCAGCTCTGCAATAACTATGGTTGGTAGTGCAGTGAGAAGTTAGCTGCATGTGAACTCAGGTACTTCAACAGGCTGGCCAAAACTCACCACACAAAACTCAGTGTAGGTTAATTTACCCTTCTGGCAGAGTAAGTTAATGCTGTATTCCTTGACTTGTTATAGTTGTTACAGTGCTGCAGATACCTAAATTAGCTTGCGTAATCTTTTAGTTCTTTAGCTAGAGCTAACATTTCTGTTTCTCTGGGCAGGGGAGGTTAAAGGTTTGCTTTTTTGCACAAAGCACAGTTCATGGTGCACATAGGTGCAGAAGGTAAAAGATGCACAGTCATCCAGGTTCCCTGAACCTATTGATCCAAGTATAGATGCTAGAACCTTCTGTCCAAAGTTCCTTTTCAGAGCCTTTTACGGCATAAACTTAGAGTGGTAAGAAAAGCTAGGAAATAAATGTTTTCCTTATCCTTCAGAATTCTTTGCAATGTTTTTCATGGGGCAGTAGGAGGTTTAAAACCAAACTTTCATAAGCTGAAAATCTAGAAGGTTATTAAGCAGTGAAAACTTTTATCTTTTGACAGTTTTGAAGGAAAACAAAAACAAAAGAAAAACCTTGATTTATTCAAACACGGGCTTTGGGAAATGTGTTTGGCTAGCTTTCGAGTTTCTTTTAGTCTGTGGTTGTTTTGGTTTGTTCTGGTTTTTTTCCCTACAATTGACTAAAATGTCAAAATCAAAAATAGTTCTAATTAGAAGCGGGATTTAGGATGAGGGTGGTAAATCCATCCTAAGTCTGATCCTTTTCCATAATCGTAGTTGGTTTAAAAAGATTTAAATGCCATTGGGCATTTTCTGGTGAAGCATTTAATCAAATCAGCTTTTGAGGGAACTAGATGGTAAATTACTCTCCTTGTTGCCTCTTTGAATATGAGCATGGATAGTCCCACTCCATATAAATCTGAAAAAAACAGATGTGTGGTATGTTTCCTTCCATGGAGCTGCATGTGGTATGAGCTGGAGTGCTGTGCATTGAAACTGTGCTGCGATCAGGCCTGAGACTGAGAACCAGCTGGTTTTCCCTAGTGCTTATTGCCTTGAGAATGAGTCTGTGTTTGAACCAAGCTTCACTCGGGGCCGGGGCGGTGGTGGTGAAGGCGTTTTTGTTCTTTATGTGCATAATCAAAGCCGTCGGCCCAGAGAGAATAATCATTACAAGACAAATACACCTTTAACTGTGTATCTAAAATGAAAACAAATGGTTTTATGTATATACTTTTGTAACAGTACTGAGAACCTCCTGTTGTCGACACTAAACGTCTGTAATATTTGATAAACTACTTGCTTCCCAGACATGATTTTTATTTAAGACGCCATCACACCATCAACCCTCAGTTATGGTTTTTTTATTAGTGTAAGAATTAGAAAGTATGTCTGAATAAGAGGCATTCTCTAAAATGCTGGAGAAAATGGAAGTGAATAGACCTGCAGTGAATGGTTTTGTGGGTATTCTAAAGCCTATTCTTGATCTCCCTTGTGTCAGGAGAATGCTGGGGGAGGAAGACATTTGGATCTTCTTGCTGGAGTTTGGGATCTGCCAGGGAAATAACACTATGAATTTATCCTGTAGAATCTTTTCATGATTATCACCTGAGAAAAGAAAAATGTTAGACGGACCATTAGTTTGCCTTGATATCCGTTCTTAAGGTGAAATAGATGGTTTGGCATACATATAACTTATTAATTTGAATTTTCTCTTTAAAGAATGGAGCAGATGATGTGAAGAGACATCGATGGTTCAGGTCTATAGATTGGGATGCTGTACCTCAAAGGAGACTAAAGGTATATTCTGCAAAATACTATATAGGACATCGCAAGAAGAAATCATTGTTCATTTAAGCTGATCTGCTGAGATTCTGTTGCCTTTTGCATCTGTGTGTTCATATGTGTGTATGAGCATGCACGTATAAGCACACATCAATAATTACATGCATTTTTGCCCTTTCACACTGCAGGATTAATTATATAAATGTCTGCTTGTATTTTTGTCTATATATGAAATGTCTAAAAAAAAAAAAAAGAATCCCTGCTTTATTTTGCTGAAGTTGATTAGTTAATAAAATGTTTAATCTTCAGTTTTAGGGTTTTGTAAGTAATTACTTGTTGCAGGGGTTTTTTGTTTGGGGGAAAGGGAGTATTGGTTGTTTGCTGGGCTGTTTGGGTTTTTTTGTTTTGTTTTTTTAATTTTTTTCCTTGCCCTTATATCTGTGGAAGTATTTTACTCTGGGCTTTAAATTTTGGTGCCAAGTTCAATTCAGGTAAATGCTTTAATAAAGTGTAAAGCATAGGAGAGTAGGAGGAATAGGGAAGGTGAGAGAGCAGGATTTATGGATGTACTTCTAACACACTTTTTAACAGCACTGAATTCTAGTATTATATGAAGGCAGATGTTTGCAAAAGCTATCAACACTGCAAGATGCTTTTTCAAGTCCTTTGGAAGTACAGCCGCCTTCTTTTCTTCCTCAAAGTTCTAACAAGTATGATTTCTTACAGCAGTGATTTTTTTCAGTAACATAGGATGCCATGTGCAGTCAGTCAAGTACCGATTAAATGTTTGGTTTTCCTTTTCTTTGCATTAGTTTCTTACAATGAATTTCTGGCTAGATATCTTAAATTGAGTTTTTGCAAAATAGATAAGAGATGAAAATGATGATAGCAGTTACCCGCACTGTTATCAAGGCTCTCTCTTAGTTGGCAGGAACCTAATGTGATTACACTCCTTTTTGCTCATAGGCCACTGAAGAGGGGAGGAATAAGGAATGAGTGTGGCAGATTATGCTGTAACAGCTCATGCCTGGGAGCTTATTTGTAGTAATCTTTTGTAGTAGGTACCTTCAGTCTACAAAGCAGCTAGAACTTGAGTGCTAAATGAAATATGTATCTGTATTATAAGTGTCTTTTAACCACAGTATGGAAAAAGCATTGGAACACGTCTGTGCCGCTGCAAGCTTCTCTGTCTCATGCCATTCATTATTAACTGTACTAACATTTTTGTTGTGCTTGTTCTGACTAGCCTCCCATAGTACCGAAAGTATCCAATGATGGGGATACTTCCAATTTTGAAGCTTATCCTGAAGATGACTGGAATAAGACGCCTCCGGTGCCCCCTAAAGATCTAGAAATTTTCAAGAACTTCTGAGTGCAACATCTACATGGGAAAAGGTATGCCCAAATGTCAGGAGTCCTCTTCAAAACATTGCAGGTCTGTGAGTGACAGCCATATGCAGAAATTACATCTTCTGATTCATAACAGTGATTAATACTTCCCTACAGCTTGTAAAACCAACATGAGTCACAGTAATAGATAGTATGAAGTAAACTGTTGAAATATTGTAAAACAGGCTTATGGAATGACAAAGGTAATTTATCTCACAGAATTTGGTGTTCTACAGTGATGAAGAGTTATTTGCGTACAGATATTTAAATCCTTCTGTCCTTAAAACTTTTAAAATAGTGTGTTAAAAGCTGATATCCAGATTGATTTGACAGATAAGGAAATGTGATTGCAAGATTTTTATATTAAGAATGAAGACTTTAGTTAGAGGAATAAGATTGTCAGATTAATTCTGTACCCTGGATTCTGTCTTATAACTGTGATAGGTTGATACTTGTCATTCACATGCTCCACATTGTATTTTGTGTTCCTTTTTCATTATTTTTTGTCTCAGAAACGGAAGGAAATTGAAGTGCTAAGAGCAAGCCTGAAGAAAAACGGAGTTCATATGTAAACGAAGACTTTCTTTGTGGATAATAATGATACTGCATTCAGATACGTGTATTAGTATATAGTAAATACTAAAGAGTTGGAGGCTGGCAAGAATAATTTTTTGCTGTAAACATTTGACGTAAATTGTAATATTGGTAGTCTACTCTGAAGTAGACTTACTAAAATGGTATATTTTAGGATTTTTTTTTTTTTTAACTTATGGTTTAGTTAAGTTTCCTGCTATTCCCAGATCCTTTTTGCATAGTTAGCTCATAGACTTAATTTTATAAGTTTATACTAAACTTGTGTAATTAAAGCACAAATTAGTATATATGTATATATTGAATACAGTACAATTAAAGCACAGGAACTGTGCAAAGATGTAAATTTTTGTACTTTGCAGAGTCTATGATTTTTATTTTTCAAATAATGTTTTTCAAGAAGTTCTCTAGGAATAAAAATCTTAAAAGGATAAATGAGTTTTTCATCACCTTATATACATTTTATAATTCTTTGTAAAAAATAAAAAGAATTAAGTTTTAAAAAAGATTTGTACCTAAAATTTCCAATGCCTCACACTTGCAACCATAGTACTTGAAAGCAGAAAGACAAGGGCATGTTTTATTGTTGATTAAGATGCATCTTAATGGCTAGTTTATGAAGTTCTGTTACAGTGATGTCTCTTTACAAACCAGGATATTGAGTGATTATACACTGTCTGAAATGAGATTCCTCACATGAAGATTCTTTGTAAACATGCAATTCAGTGCATACTGATAAAAGGGCTCTAACTGCCTCTTACAAGAGTTGTTCTCTCTCAAGCTTGTTGTCTTCTCCAAATGTAAAGCATGAGCCATAACACACTTTTTTCATTATTGAAATAGTTGTTGAATGCTTGGCACTTCAGAATATCAGAGGGAAGATTGAATACATACCAGAGCCTGATTTTTCTGCTCCTGCTTTTGGAAATGTCCTAAAGTCTCTGCTGCCAGGAATTCCGTATGTGCAGAGTTCAAACCTTAGATGTAAGGGGTCTCTTTTTTCATCCTGTACTAACATCTTTCTAGCAGCTTGAGTACACTGTATTTAGGAAGTATTTGCAATACTGCTTCATTTTAAGTAGCACCGCATATCAGTATGTGCAACATGTATGTATCTATGTATATGAATACACATAGACATGAAGGTAGATTGTATACAAGTCAGGTTCTTTTTTTAGGTTTTTTTCACATTGCATATTGTGATACTTGTGTTAATGTAGGGGAATTGATTTTGAAGTGCTTCGATTTCAAAAAGTAATTACATTCCTTCAGATGTTGTAGTTTTAGATAACGTTTAGTAAAATTATGATATATAGACAAAATTTTTTTTTTGAAAGCACATCAGCTCAGTGGAGTTCCACTACTATGACTGATGGCTCTACATAAAACTTTAAGTAGATCATAGACACTTTCTCCCACAAACTGCTCTCCACATTTTTGATCTGAAATGCCATAAGAAATATAGGCCAAAGATTCACTTTTCTGAACTAAATCCTGAATGCTTATGAAGTAGACATTCTAGTAATCACTAATGAAGTTACCGTGTTTATAATTTTACAACAGATCTGCAGGTGGAGTCTCCTTGTGGAAAAGTGACCTCCATTTTCTTTTGTTTAGCTTTAAACAGTACAGAAGTGCTGTTGAGAACTTGCAATTTCTAGGGTATTAGATTTATTTCTTCATAAAGCAGATCTAACTTTAAGAGATTGCATAACTCCTTGCAAAAATGCACAATGGGTCACAAAATCAGGGTAACACAAAGTAGCGATTATGGAATATCACAGTTTTCTTGATGTTATGCAAATGCCACAAGTTGATGGCCCCAACTGCCACTCAGTAAATACTGTGTAGGAATGTATAATGAAAAGCAGGAAAATCCATAGAAAATTAATTAACCTGGTAAAAATACCTTATTCTCTTGAAAAAATGAATCCGGTACACTGTATTTGTATATGTGGAATTAGTTTTTCCAAATCAGTCAGAAAAACGGAAGCACATAAAACACACATTACTTTGTTTAAGGGGAGTAAGCACAGTTGAGGGTTTTTAAAATGTGTAAGCTTACAGTATTTTATGGAATCTGTGTACTACAAAAGCAGTTTCTTAAAAATGTACATACTGCAGCAAGCGTACTATTTTTTTTTTTTTCAAATTTAAAAACTGCACTGTGTTTAAGTCTTCAAAGCTGAGGAAATGAAATTGTATTTGACTAATGTGCCACATTGGTGGTTAAAAGTTTTGAATGCTTGAACAACAGGAATCTTATCCATTGCTGGCAGTGGATGCACTGACACTCATTATGATAGAGACTAAAGAAACAAATACAATCTTATTAATAATGCTAATCCATTGACTTTACATTGTTTCCAGAGCCATGTGTACATATGCCTAACTACTGACCTCGTCAACATGCTTTCTAGTACAAAACTGCTTTCAATTTTTTTTTAATTTAAAATCCTTAATTAAAGAAAACCAAAACATTTTTGAAGCGTTATTTTAAATGATCAGTTATTTTCTCTACAGTCTTGAACTTAATGAGCTGTTATTACCTGCCCATTTTGTTTATTTGCACAAGTGAGTCTGTTTTATTTTAAGTCTTTGCTGGGATTTCATGGTCCACTAACATAGTTCTGTCTGAGTGCTCACGCAGAAGTCCCCAGATACATACTGCACTAAGAACTCTGGATTTCTGGTTTTTTTTAAGCAGACTAGAACACTTTCTTACTTTCTATTCAAGTATGGTATTCTCTGAAGTTCATTTTATTATGGTTGCTTCTGTTAACATGTTTTTTTGTGTATAGACTGTTGCATAAGGACTGTTTTCTTGCAAGAGCCTATAGGCCTTTGGTATTCTGCTTTGGTGAACAAGAATGTTAAACATTAAAAAACAGCCTTTATTTTTGAGTTTTATATATATATATATTTTTAATTGCCCAATTTGAGGTTTTAAGTGATAAACGTGCATTGTAAACTCAATTGCCTTGGAACCAAATGATATAAATGCTTCATGATTTCAATGGAGAACATGCTGTAGATTTTCCTGTAAATTAGCTTGATCGATGAATATGTGTGCTACTGAGCTTTAACTAATGTGATCTTCCACTGTAGAAAGTCATTGTTAATGGATCAAATATAGGTACTAAACTATGTTTAAATGGATGAACAGGGATTTTGCAGTTTTGAAAGCAATTAAGATATGGCTGTTCCTCAGCCTATCTGCTTGCCATTCAGAAGAGTTGTGATGCAGTGCTTCCTATGCTATAAAATTAATTTTCAGCTTTCAATGACTGTAGCATGATTCCTTTTTGTACTGTACTGTGTACAGACTTTCCATGTTTTGCACTTTTCTATGGCAAACTTTGACTGCTTTATAAATACTCCGTTGTGTAATAAGTAGTGGTAGTAGGCATTTGTGTACTGCGTAATCAGTTTCAACTGCTAGACTTGCGAGGTTAACTTGAATTAATGTTGTATGTTGCTGGTTGCTTGTTGTAGCTCACATGTGTAAGTACTGTTCAAAGTTACAAAGTCAGCCCTCATTGCACAACGAAAATCACTGTGATCTGTACATAAACCCTAGTAAAATTTTATTGCTGTTTAATTTATGTAATATCTGTCAAATCTGGATTCATTTAATAAACCTTTATATCTTTTTAAATGTTTAAACCTAGTTTGCTTCCATTTATGCTGGGACAAGGTAGAGGTTCTTCATCCAAAAAAATGATGATGGGGAGAGGAGTAGAAAAACCAACTGTTCCTTCTTTTCAGGAGTTAGGTCTTTCCAGAGCAAGACATGAGTGATGGAACGTATTTCAGTTGGTGTGGAAGAAGCACCAAAAAGTATATTTTCAAATTCATTTCAGGTAGTGCACCGATAATGAAAAGTGTTAACTCAGACTTCTCGTTAAACTTGGATTGTATGACCCTAATTACCTCGACATTTTCACAATTTAATGACCTGAACACTGTCCAGAACACTCATTTCAATGTTTCTTTAAGCATTAAAAAATATTCTGATGATGTTAGGCACACCTAACTAAACCTTTATTTCATCTTCCATCAGGAACTTCAAAAGTCCATTTTTAATAAAATTTGTTCTGCTGTTGGTGTTAAATTGCTTCTCCCGGGTCAATTGTGTTTTATTTCTTATCAATTAGATAGCTTAATTGTGCAGAGATAATTATGTAGGCATAGAACCAACGGGATAGAGTTTGGACCAGTTAGGGGTTGGTTTTTTGAAACAGAACTTCGTGCTTTCTTTTTGCCTGGTCTAATTCTAAATTTTGTGCATTGACATTTTTCTCTTGTAAACCACTATGTCATGTGCTTCAAGAAACTCCTAAGTGAAGGAACACTGCAATGAGCCCTGGCAAGCTTTTAGTCATGTCTTTGACACCAATCTAAGAACTGCTCAGTTAAAACATACCAACGTTTTGAATGTTAGCAAGTGTCCAGGGTGATTGTAAAGAATTTGGTTTGGCGTCTTGTTCTTACTCCAGCCTTTTGCCATGTGGTAGAGTTTTGTTCATTTGTTCTACCCTGAGTACTATAGCTTTTTTGACTGCATGTGTAACTCCGGATCTTACCCAACACAGGCCATTTTAAATATGCTTTTTCACTCCTGCAGGGCAGGTAAGTTTTGCTGCTGTGTAACTTTGTCTGGACCACACTCACACAGCATTACTCACTGCTCCCAAATCTGTCTCACTTCCATGGTTCATTAGCCCTTTTTACTGCAAAATGCTGTTAAAGCAGCATTTGACAAGAACCCACCCTTCTGTGACCTACTGTTAACCGGTAACAGTGTGACGTTATAAGAGATGGTTGAAAGCAACTGGTACTGCTGCAACTCTGGATCTTGCCTAGTACTTTGTGAATTGGTACATAATTCACGTATTGAGCTCTTCCTTGTGTGAACTCCTGCTAGCTGCTACAATCTCAGCTTCAGAATTCAGGCAGCTCTTCACAGGGATAGTAAAGGCTCTTCTGCTGTCCCAGTGGAATAGTCTAGCTTTCCTTTCTTCCACTCCTCCTTCCCATCTACCCTTCAAAAAAAATGCCACTCATGAATGTATGTCAGGCTTCATATTTATGCTTGAAACCATGAAAATTGTAAAATTTTACTAAGCTGAATTGTAAGAATTTCTTTAAATGTATCCAGATATTTTTCTAGTCTTGTGCAGGAATATTCCAAAGTGCGACAACAGAAAATTTTAGTGGTAAATAGGGCCATATTACACCAGCTTTGACTTACGGTATGGTTTTATCTGATTTGCTGCATTTGTTTCAGTGTCAAAAGAATAAGTTGTTGGGGCAGTTGAGAGCCAAGCATCTCTTACTGCATCTGTAATTTAGAACCCAGGCCACTGAAGTCTCTGAGGGAAATCCCAAAACTGATATGTAACCTGAAGCACGAAAATGCAGGCCTGTCTTACTTCTAGTATGTGAAATTCTAAGGTGCTGGGCAGGTGCTGTCTCTACTGCACTGATTTACTTAGTTTATCAGAGTATATATATACCTTGAAAAGTGTAGTTTGCTACAGCTTACACAACTAACCAACTTGAAATTTACTTTTTTTTTATCTGTTGTCCATATGCTAGACTGTGGTAATTAATAAGGGAAATGGGGAGAAAACTATTTTGGGAAACCAGATTTGCTTGAATTGGACTTTAATCCATGAAATAACTTACTATGCCTGAACAGTACGTACTTGTACACGTACTTGCGCTATGACTAAAGGTTGTAGAGAAAATTGTGCCTGTTCTAGCTTTATGCTGGCTGCTAAGCTATAAACTTGCTGCTCTCTTCAATATTGTATAAAAAGAGATACCTGTAGGACCCAGAGTTTATTTCATCTTTAGTCAGTGATTATTTTAGTTTAGAAAATCCTGGAGACTAAAACCCCTTGGTTGGAGAAGGAGAAAAGTGCTTTGCAGTCATCATCCTTTTAATTTTCTGTTCTGCACAAGTGTAAGCTGTGCAGGGGAGGTGGTTCTGCTTTGAATCCTGCTACTGTTGTAAATCACATGAAGAAAGCAGCAGCTTGCTCAAGCGTACAGTGTCAGGCTTCCTCCAGAACCTAAACTTAAGTCTTCTCACCTGGAACAACCAAGTCTTTTTCTTTCAGCAGCTTTGTGAGAGTGTAACTGAGCAGCTTAGCAAATATGAAGACTGAGCCTTAGAGAAACACTGAGCTTTTCAATGGTGCTTTTCTTTAAGTCCATATTTCTTCAGAAGTTAAGCATTAGACAGCTCAATTTTTGATTTGGGATACAAAAAAGATTCTCAGCTGTTCGGTGCTTCTGAAGTTCACTGAACAAATGTCATAAATGCGGAGTGTTTCAAATTGTGTGTGTAATATCTAGTACTTTCTCTGACTTGATTTTAATTTATCAATTAAAAAAAATTTTAAGTTAATTTAGGACCTCTTCTAATCAAGGTGCTTGTAAAATATTTAACTGAAGCAGGGCTGCGAGACTGTGTTAGTATGGTAAAACCTTCACAAGTGGCATGTCTTGATTGCTACTGATAAACAGTTTCCTTTGAGGCATGCTGTGACTAAACTGCTGGTCTTAGTTTTTGGTCAAACTGTTACCCATTCTAGTAACATATTTTGCAACAAATAAGCATAGGTAAGTAAATAGAAGTAGGTAAATAGAAGTAGGTTTCATCTTTGTGTTAATAAAACTGAGCTGGGAGTACATACATAAATGTGGAACAGCAATGTTTGTTCCAGGTTAATACATTCATGGTTTGAGCGTATTCAGATTAGGATTTTTCTTACTGGCCTCTGTCTTAAAGCAGCGCTGCAGTCCTGTGCCATGACGTGTGCTTCCTCCTGCCAGTCAGCCGTCATCCATGTAGCAGCAGTAAGTCAGCCAGTTAACTCAACTGATCTATGAGAAATATTTCCCTACTGTGAACTGAACTTTGGATCAAAAGCAGTACTTCTACTTAGGTGATCTGAACAGGAATTTCCAATAACTGAGTGTAGCTGAAGTCCTTCTATTCGCTCTGCAGATATTTGCCACTGGGGAGCAAGACTATTGCAATATGCTGTAAGGTATGTTTCCAAAATGGAAACAGCACGTTTTGAACCCATTTTAAAATCTTTATGTAAAGCTCCTGTGACTGATGTAATCCCCAGCAAAATCTTGGTGATGCAAGAAGAAAAGTGTGGTAGTGGATTGTTAAGTAAGTGTTGTTAGGGACTGAGGCTGTTCTTTAATGTCACTGTTTGGCCATTGAGGAAAAGGAGCGGGTTTTGGGGGGTTTGGATATTTTTTTCCACCCCCTAGGCAGGCCACTACTCTTCAGTCAGGTTTCCTTGTTGACCCTTGGTTTTGAGATAATGAATTTTTGGATTGTGAAAATGTCTGTGCAGTCTGTTTTGAGACTCCGTAGATTCTGCCAGTAATTAACTATTTAAAATTCTATTTATACAGCTGATGATTATTTACATGCAAAATATATCAGATTTGAAATTATACATTAGTTTGTTTAAAATTTTAATACTTCGATACACTGACTTGGCAGTCAAATAAAGAAAATCTGTGCATTCAGTTTAACAACAAGATATTTAAAAATATCAAAGCTTTTGATGTAAAATATTTTGAGATTGGAAATAGTGTAATATTGTCTGAATAAAGAAGTATCAGGAAGGTGGGCTGATTTCAGTTCTTCAGCTGGGGATTAAAACTGGAAGCTATTGAATGAGGAATGAAAAGAGGAGGTTAGCACCCATTTCTCTCTTCCACCCACGTGTCAAAAGTTGTGTTGTAGAAAAAATGTAGCTATGGCTCCAGCTACCGTCTAAGAGTGAAGCTGAGATATCTACAGGGCATTTCTCAAAACTGCAATCCAGGTCATGGTGAATGCTCCACAGCTTGTCCTCTGTTTTGTATTAGGCAGATTTTACTAGGGTGCCTTCATTAGAAAATTGATGAGATATATTGGGCTTCGCTTATCTCCTGAAAACAAATTGTTGGTTATTGCTGTTCACTGATCGTTTAAATGCCTTTTGTATGACTTTAAAGTGTGAGTCTTTGATATGATAGCAGTGTAAAACCTGGCTTATTACCCCAAAAAGCAGTGTTTACCTGGATGGAAAAGGAGCAGCTGAGTTAATAGTGTTACCTGTATCGTTTGTTTGTTTGTTGGTTTTTTTAAATTCAAAATTAGTAAGTATCTGCATGAAACATATTAAATGGCTTGAAGTTCAACATGTGACATCTTGCATTTTTAAAGCATAGGATACATTACAGCTTTAAAACATAGGGCTTTGTCACCGCTTTTGTTCCTGTATGAGTGTTAAGCAAGGAAGTTGTCAAAAGAAGAGTGAAGTTGCCAATACAAGCAAGTTTTCAGTTTCTGAGTTTTCTGCAGAGTGGATATCTTTTTGTAGGTAACAAGTTTACCAGCAGATGGGATTCATGGAGTAAAATAGCCTCACTGTAGTGATAACCTAACAGCTTAGGAAACGAACTTTCAGTAGGCTGGTGGTGATAGACAAGAGTTACAAAAGATTTTTTTTAATTTCCAAGTGTAAAATAAGACGCTTCAGTGATCAAACAGTGGAGTGATGCTTTTTGTCATTGTCATTCAAAAACAAAACCAGACTTTCTTATCGTGCCAGTGCCAAAACCATGAACAGTACAGAAATGTATCATCCGTATTTAACTGTTATGAGTCTCTGTGTTCTGAGATTTTTTTCTGATTTCAAACCATCAACAATAATAGTAATTAATAAAATAAAAATACAAATGAGAAATTTACCTTGTAATATCTTTAAGCTCCTAGTGTGTTCTGTACACTGAATGGAGGAGATTTCATCCTACTTAAAATAATTCAGTCCGTAACTTTTTTCTCTCCAGATCTCTTTGGTTGATCTTAGATTGGCATAGCTTCAAGCAGCTAAAAAGAGAAAAGCTGCAAGAAGATTATAGAAACACTCAATGACTTTTAGAACATATGTTGTCCAAAAGTGTGTGTGTGGGGGGGATTCTCTGCATAGGGCCATAGCATGTGATGTATTGGAAGGAAAAATGCAAGCCACCTTGAAAATCAGGTTTGAGTTACAGCATGGTTTCATATATTGCCAAAAAGTTGTTGCATTTGCTGGCTTCTCCCAGCTAGATCCCTTTAAAGAAATCCATAGCTGTATTTTCCTGAATTGTTTTGGAAGTGCATGCTTCATGTTCAAACTTGTTTCCCTGTTGCCCTGAGGGTGACATTCAGTGGAGTTCACTTCTGTTTATTCTATTGAAAAAATCTCTGACCCTGTTTCTTCCCAAGGTGTTATGGGAGATAGCAGCAATAAATTACAGATTGATACAATGCATTCTTGTGAGTCACATGACAGAGAAGTAGGCAAACAAAAGAAAGAGAAAAAGCCCTATCATGCTAGAGTCTTTAAAAGGTTTCCCAGTAACGTGATTAAGTTAAAACTCCTTAAAACAAGCATTTTAATGTCCTATTAATGTCACTTGTTCCATCTAACCAATCTGTCTCATTTTGCACGTTTTGAATAGGGGGAAGTCAGTAAGTAGGGGTGTAAGTAATTGGCTGGAAAAAGAGGGTCTCTGGGTAAGGGAATAAGTGAAAAGAAATTATTTTGTACAAATTTCTCTACTAGAAACTGCATAACAAATGTTTACCTGTGGCAAGAAAGGGGAAAAAAAAATATATCTGCATTGCATTTGTTTCCTAGTATCACCATAGCACATCTAGGTAATGTTCCTTTCTTTGGTTGGGGTTTTAATTTTTTCAAATTGGGAAAGGGACTATGCGAAATAAAAATCTTCAACGCTGATTTCCTTTGATACTGTATCCTCTTACTTCTAAAAGAATAAAATCAAAACCAACTAAAAAAAATTCCACCACCCATGAAGCAGTTGATTTAAGGCAGATGCAGCTTCCAGGGGTGGAGGGAGTACTTGAAACTAAAGAATAGCAACATCTCAGGAATGGGAGAGGAAACGTTAGTTCCTTGGTTTCAAAAGTTTTCTATCTGAGTCTCATACTTCGTGCCTTATGTTACACCAGAGGGACTCAGGGCTTCAAAGATCAAATTAGGTAAATGAATTTGGAGGGGGGAAAGGAAATACTTAGGAAAAGTTTTGATTTTTCACTTGACCATTTCACAGAAGGACAGGATGGTTGAGCTTGGAAGGGACCTCTGGAGGTCATCTGGTCCAACCCCCCTGCTCACACAGGGCCACTTAGAGCCAAAACAATAAAACAGTATTTTGCATTAATCCCAAATGACATTTTTGGAACTGTCCTCAAAAGTTAAGAAAATACAATATACAATGCTCACTTTTTTTTTATTTCCCTAAAAAAATAAAGCATTTTTCTTAGATTAGTTTTTTTTCCGTTTTGAAGTTTTCCAAACAGCCACCAAACTAGTAAATTCCTTGTTCTCACAACTTTAACTTAAGCAGCATTGAAATAACAAGCTAAGGAATTTGTTCAGTTCCTTGTCTTCTCAAATGTTGTAGCAGGACTGTTTAACCTCTCTGGACTTAATGGAGGTCTGAAGTCGTGAAATGGACTATGCGTTGATGTTAACTGCTGCACACTGGTTGTTCACGACAAGCAAGTTCTGTTTGAAGGTGGTGCTGATTTGCCGTCTCTATAGACAGCTTTGGATCTTCATTCGGAAGAAAACTGATTTTGTATGTCAACCAGCTCCTCGTAGAAAGAATGTTACCTCTTTCACGTCCATGTGTAGAAGAAAGTTTCCAGCAGTTCAGAAACTTTTTTCTCTGAGAGGTGAATGCCATGCCATTCAACCTCTTCTTTTCTCTCAAGTCTAGAAAGCTAGTGTGGCCTTTGTCTGGCTTGTGGAGGGCGGTTGAAATCAGTGTAGAAGCCAGCTTTTTGCAAACTGAGGGACAGAAGACTGATGGGTTCGTATGTTGCTGGATGTGCACTGAATCCAAAGAGTACTGGGTGCTGCTCAAAATATGCCTCTGTCAGATAAAGAAGCTTTACCAGAAACCTATTTCCACCCAGTTCTTTCTATGGTGATGCGACAAGCTGGCAAATAATGAAGTCTTGTAACATTGTGCTTGTGTTTCCACCAGACGTCGTTGTCTGGATGATTCATAAATGCTGAGGAGCTCCCGTACAGCTAGCTGGAGTGTGGAAAGGAATGCGTCACCACAAAAAAGCCCTTCCAGGAACCACGAGCCCAAGTGTGATCGCGTTCGATTTGCCAGCCAACTCTTTCATCACAGGCAGACAGGAATGGAGCATAGCGAGACCTCTCAGAAAAGAAGATATTACCTCAGGCAGGAAAGGCATTCAAGGCAAAGGTTGGAGCAGTTTCATGTCTGTTCCTTGGACTGGGTGATAGAGTTGTGCGATAGGTCTAAAGACATAGACCTGTCCGCGCCCAACTTTGTTCAGGCACCCCAAGTGTATAACTACCATATTGCTCATGCAGGGCTCCTCATATCAACAACTTAATTCCTTCTAATCATAGAATATCCCAAGTTGGAAGGGACCCATAAGGATCGTATTTTGGCTTTCACTAATAGAGGGAGTACATCTCCTTCCTCCTCCACTGAAAACTGTGCCATGGGAATTGGCCTGGAATATGTTTAATTGAAAACAGAGGAAGACTGATGGCATTTCCAAGTAATGCCTTTCTTGTGATATACTCCTCATTTATTTAGTAATCAGTTTATGTACATGCAGTAATAACACCATCTTTTTTTTTAATTCCCCTTTTTTGAAATACTGTGTAATGAAAAAGAAAAACATTCCAGACAAAGTCAAGAAGCATTTGACCACTGTTAATTAATAGAACATGAATTGTTCTTGTCCTTTTGGTGACAGGAGGTTAGATGAAGAATTGTTCTCCCTCTTAAAAAAAAAAAAAAAAAAAAAAAAGTTAAAGAATAAAATATCCACAGAAGTACTTTTATAGCATACCCCAGAATTGTAGTATGTATTTTTAAAAAATAGTAAATCATTCAATTGTTTCAACCAGGCTTAGTTCCAAACTTCTAAATTTAGAGTTAAAGAATTGATCTTGAGAAGACGTACAGAAAAACAAAACACTCTTCCTCTCTCGTTTCCTGTTTGAATTGATGAGAATTCGGGCTCCTCTTTACTTAACTTGGCAAGCATTACTCCCCCATGAACTGTCTTTTTAGTCAAGGATCACAGAATGTCCTCTTCTCATATGAAAAGCATGAATTTATAATCCAGTGTGTTGTAAAAAAGTTTTTTTTCTTTTAAAAATGAGCCACAACGCTATTAAAAGCTTTTTAATGGCTTTATACTACTGTGTACAGAAGTGATTCCACTTTCAGCTTGCTGTGTTTTGAATATGTTATGTATTGCCTTCTAATACTGCAGATCACAATCTTAGAAGTATAATACATAGCAGAAAAAGCACAGCAAGGCACAGTGAGATAACAAGAACGTTGATGGTCATGCTCCAAGTGCTCTGATTCCTCCCAATGGTCCTGATTCAAAAGAAGTGATACAGATGAATTAGGAGGTGGATACTCTGCACCAAGAATTCAAGTAAATGGCCAAGAAGATTCAAAATGTCCTTAGACAAAAGGAGATCCCACAGACTCTGGAGGGGCTGTGTCTTCTCTCGTGTGGGGCATCAAGGATTTCTTTGAGACATTGTGTCAAGGAGGCTCAAGGGTTTTGAGATGTTGGTCACAAGGTTTTTTATTGTATCTTTGTGAGTCTGCCAAACTTAATATTTTATAGTTGAAATACATATTTTTTGATATTTATGTCTGCAAACGCTAGTGATTCTGAAAGTGACAGCATCATTAGGGTCAGTAAGTGTGGTAGACCGCTCACAAAGCATAGTCCATTTAAGCGGGAGGTATCTAATGGGAGCATTTCTAAAACAAAGGTAATTTTGTTTATCATTTCTTTTTTTCTGGTATTTTCTAAGAAGTTCTAACCTAGAGCAGCAATTGCAGGTTTGTTCAGATGAAAACTATGCAGCTGTTTAACTGAGTAATCACTAAAGACTCCCTATTCAGTTAAGTCAAGATCATACAAGTAGCTCTGACGCGATTTAAAGTTGGTATGCTCTGTTATCCTTTTAGGTTGCCTTTACTCACTGAAAAATAGATTTGTCATCACGTTAATGGCACCTGTAAACTTGGCTTATACTTGAACATGGTAATGAGATTGGAAAGATTATTTCTTCTGTAATAGTTTAGGAGTTTCGAAGCACTTCACAAAAACAGGATAATGAATTTCTTCCCATGGCGGCGAGTCCATCTCCCTTAAGCCAGTCATAATGGGTTAATATCATAATGTTTCCATTTTAACTGAATGAAACAATGTTTATTAACTTTGAATGCATAAATCAGGCATTTTGAAGGGAAAAAAAGTATGGTACTTGGGCTAGCATCAAAGTGAAGAAAAAAAAATAATCCAAACCTGAATCAGAATTTCTGGTTTTCACTTGAAACAGTCTCCCAGAGAAGTAGCTGGGAGATAAATTAAGGACAAAGTGATTCATAAGACTGCTTCAACACATGATTTCACAGACAAGAAAAACCTTTAGTAATACACCGAAATTTTTCGTACCGAGATCCCATACGTGATCATTAAAAAACTGTGATTCAACAGGCTGGAAATACATCATCCTCATGTACAATGACAGTGCCATGTTCCAATGAAGAGCTTCTGCAGACCTTTTTTCGGCCTGAGTTTTCCACAGTATCAAAGTAATGGGTAAAAACTCTCTTGAAGGCCTGCAGTACGCTGGATTTTTGCACGCCATTGGACACTGTAGTGAAGGGAGCCTGGCACCCTGCATCACGTGTTTCCACTTGAGTCAAGGCTTAGTACCTTCCAGGCGGTTATCCAGCATCTGCCGTCAGCGGTCGCTGGAAATGCCCTTCTGGAGCCAAGTTAGTACTTAAAATTCTTTGATAACTTGACCTCTGCAGAAGTCTGCCGGTGTTAATGAAGTGGAAGGAGGCGGATGAGCTAGTGCTGGGGAGGGTAAAACCCTGCCTGGTGGTGGTGCGGCACAGGGAGGCATGACAGCACGGAGGAGCAGGACGACAGGGACCTGCTGGCCACCACAGAGTGGTGGCCTCCACCTGCCAGTACCTGCTAACCACAGGTGCGCAGCCCAAAACGGTGTTTTGAGTAGGTGCATTTGTGGTAGAGGTGTCGAAGCATCCCGCTGTGCAACACGCAAACCCCAACACCCACATGTCTCTTCTGTCTTTCAGCAGACCGCACCAATAACGGTAGCATAACTGCAGGAGCCAAAATAAGGAGTGGTCTTTTTCCATTGTATTTTAGTAAGACGAGAGTCTGTAAGTGCGATCCAAGGGAAAAAAGGAAAAATAAAAAAAAGACTTGTGGGGTAGAGCCTATGGTCTGGGGTTTGCACGGAGATGTTAAATAGCAGCCAGAGAGAGAAAGCAGAGCTCTGACAGCTAGCAGGGGGAAGAGGCGAAAGAGCAACAGGGTAGGAAAGGGAAGCTGTCACAAAGCCAAAATGAATTCAAAAGGACCAAGGCTGAAAGGACTCAAATGGAGACATTTCATTTGCCTCTTCTTGGATGAAGAAACAACCTCCTTAGAAAGGAAAAATGTTTTTCGCATGTTTTTAGCATGTGGCTCCCTAGGAGTAGGTCTGTTCTTATGGCGTCCGTCAGTCTACAGAGAAAACCCCTTTTCCCGAGGGGAGCAGGGGAGTGAGGACAGACGCGTCTCTCCCCACCACGCTTCGCAGTGGTGTGATCCTGTTCACGTCAGCAGGCAGGGCTCCTGCTTCTGGTGGCTGCGGCTATCAGTTTAGCAAAGCTAATTGCCCTGCTGGGAACCCCAGCTTTCTTTGGCTCTGGAGGCTGTAAATGTACAGTCGTTTGTCCTCTCCTTGCAATTCTCTCTCTTTTGGTCACTTTTAATGAATACTATTTTATTATATTGTGGATAATGTAAATAAGCATATGTATTACTGTAGTTACATATATTATAACAACTTTCTCTCCTTCACTATCACAGATTTTCCTGTAAAAACTGAGCATGCTTATTAGGTTTTGGTTATCCATTGCGCAGCACCAGAGCTGTAAGTTTGAGTTTGTTTTCTAGTATAAATAAATAGCTTAGTTTCATTAGCTGTAGTAATTTTTTGTAGTGAGACCCTATATTATTGCTACCTGTGCTATGTCCCCTATGGGTAAATGTGTCTGCCTGGTACCTTTGCATAGCAGTACATTCACTGCTTTGATTGCTGTGTGAGAATTTATGTTTTTCAGTATTCTTGGGTTAAAGTTACGTAGAAATCCTGTAGCAGGAGGGAAGAGAAAATTATTTAGAGCCAGGGATACCAAATCTTTTTCTGTAGCCAGAGTTGGAGAGAACACCAGAAAAATTATAGTAGGGGGTAAGAAAGCAACTGGTTTTGCAGGATAATTACTAAGAACAAGCTTTTGCTGTTAGCTGAACAAAACCCCTCTGAGAGTCCTAAGTTTCTTCTCTGTTTCTTACCTGCTCCATCTCTCTATCCCTTTTCTGACCTTCCTACAGAAGAACTGCTGTGCCCCCTTGTTTGCAGAATGATAGTCTGGTGACAGCTGTATAGGTCAGGAGGAGTTAAGCAAAGAGTAGCGTAAATTATAGGGCAATTATTTGAAAGATTTTTAAATGAGGTTCAAAAATCCAGTGGAATAAGCTTAGAAAGAGAGTGATCTAGATTCTTAATGTGTAAAGGAATCCAGAACTTGTACTTGCTTTACATAAAGGTCTCTTTTTTTTTCAAGCGTAAAATGTCATATCCTACCTAGAGCTATATCCAGATCCTATCTCATCCTGGCAAATTAAAAAGAAAGATCTTCTTATTTAGGAACCTACAAAGTCAAAGAAAATCCCAGTGGCTTGAGAAGAGATAAGTGCAGTTCCTGAGAGGATAACTCTGATAACAGACTCAACCTACAGACATGGAGCTGTGATTTTCCTAGAGACTTCTGTGACTGAGGAAAGAGTCCCAGTTCTCCAAAATGCCGCTCTGTGCGTTCGCAGGGCCAGCACAGTTAAACCATTGCTTCTTGGCCTTAGGAGAAGTGCCAAAATGGGCCACGTGGTTACTCACATAGTAAGAATTACTGGAAGACTGGCAAACTGGCAAAAATTAGGCGTGTATCTGAAAAAGCAAATAAGTGGTTCTGCTAGAAATAATAGGCATACTGCTGGTGCGGGGCTGAATTTCCTCTCCTTTCTTGAGCTTAGACACACATGGACACACTTATTAGATGTATCAGTCTGATTGAGAGTGAAAGCTTCAAATCCTCTTTTACAGGTTGGCACAGGTAACCAGGAAAGCACAGTCTCCCAAGGAAGCAGTGCTACTGTTATCTTTTGTAAAATAGAGTGATTACTTGCCGAAAAAAATGGAAACAGACATTCAGAGACCACCATTTACTTTCTGAGCTCTGATTTCACAGAGCGCCTGACCATGCATTTTCTTGAAGCAATGTGATATTATAGGGGCAAGGATCTAGTATGAAAGGACAAGAAAGAGAGCAAAAGCTCAGGGTTTTGGAGCCTGACAGGGAGTCTTGGGCTCTATCCCTGCACCAGAGGTTATTTCTATGCAATGTAAACCCATCTAACTGGGAAACACACATCCCTGCTTTCTCAGCATCCTAACTACTTTTGTAGTAATTGTAGTTTGTAATTGTACTGTCGGTAACTTGCACTCTTTCTAGCCCTGAGCCTGTAGGACAGAAGACCTTGGAAATAATTCAGGTTCCTCTCTTTACTTATTAAATTTCTTTTGTTCCATTCTTTCCTGAGGAAACTGAAAGGATAAGGAATAAGTAATTAAAACCAGATTGCTTATATAATCATATAACAATCAAGAAAATAAACAAAATGCAAACAGCTTGAATAATTAAAGCTGTGTTGCCAGGCGTTGGCAACCTGGCTTACTGAGTGTCACTGTCCTCCTCCACCTAAGATCCCACTGAGTCTGCCAAGAGCCAGCGCTCACAGAAGGGGAGCCGCTTGCCTGCCTCTCTGCTCTTCCACGGTGAATTTCCAAGGGGAAGGGCTCCACACAAGCAGGATACCAGCGCGGAGCCCCTTTCCTTGCTCTCTGTGTACTTTTAATCCTCTTCCAAAGTAGAGGCAAACAGCTGTGAGGTCAGTGCGAACCATTTACTCTCGGTCATGTGTCCAAGTGTTCCTGTGCCCTTTCACGGTTGTGAACACAGTGATGATCTATTAACATTTACATGCAATACAGTCGTGGTACAGCTGCAAGTCGTAGCGGTGCTGCAAGTGATATAAATGAGGCTGGCCAAAGCTCCTTCTATTGCTATACGTTCTCCAGCTCTGGGGTTTACACTCGCATTGTGTTACAAAGGCTTTGGCTACACTCCTTTCTTCCTTGAGGAAGCTCAGCACAGCTCCCTCACCCATCACGAAGTCCAAATCAGAATCACATTTCTGGACAATGAGCCGGACTCCTGGCCCCAGGCCCAGCTGCTATGTCTGGCTGGGGAAGCGTATAACCATATAACAGCCTTGAAAACTGCCCTGAACACGCTGTGGAGTAAGACAGAGAGGAAAATGGCTTTTGCCCATCCTAAACGCTCACAGCAGTAAGGGGAGATGGATGTGCCAGAGCTGGCTGGGGCTCCTGGTGGTGCCTAGGTTAAAGGAAACATAGCTCTCCTCCCGCTCCTCAAATATCTGCTCCATTGACTTGGTCTGATTTTCCTCTAGCATGAGAAATTCAGAGGGTGGAAGCTGAGATCATTTTCTGATAAAGCAAAAACATCTGTTAACCTTGAGTGCTGTCATGTCTGCATCCAGCAGCCAAGAAACCTCCATTTCTGCTCTGCATTATCACTGAGTGATACTTTGATCAGCAGGAAAAGTCTAGGGAAATCAGATTTATGGAGAACAGAGCTTTGCTGGTGTGAATCAGAAGGGTGGCGGCTCTTGCTCGGCAGTGAGGTCCCTTGAAATGCAGGTCCTCCCCTTCTCTTGCTCAGTGAATTAATTGTGCATGGTCAGTCCTGCGTGGAGGACTCAGAGAGGGAAGGAATTTCTGGTAAATCAATAGCCAGAAAACGGACCAGCAGAGGATGCAGGTGGCAAACCAATGTCTTCTCAGAGTTATTATAAATAATGATATTGGAGGGGGGGGGGAGCGGAGATAATTGAGAGTTTGTTATCTTAAACCAATACCAAAAAAGCAAAATGTTACTTTAGGGTGTCTGCCACCATAATATCAGGTGGCAGTATCTCAGACGTAATCAGTGGACTGCCTCAGGACTCAGCCAGTACCCTGACATCCTTTCCGTGCGTGTGAGAATGACAGGCAGTCTCAAAGCTGGCTTTGATATTTAATTTTTCATATCTCTGTTCCTGAATCTTACCTCTAAATGGCCTGAGATGGGATTCATTTTTCTGAAACTTGGGGTCCAGGACATTGATACTTCCCTGAATATCTCTAATCAGAAACTTTTGTAAGTGATATCTGTTTAGGTAGATTTGGTTACTGAGAAAGCAGATCAGAGAGAAAATATCTAGTAAATTATTTTGATTAAATCCTAGATACTGTGTTCTGAATGGAGAATTGAAACATTTTGCAGTGAGGTCTCCAATATCTAACAAATCACCAATGATGTAAGTAGGATTTTCTACCTAGTATTGCTATGGTTATATAGTTGTTACTCTTTCAAGGTTCTTTAAATACATCTCGGCAGCAACGCTAACAGCTGTGGGTTCAGGAATGCAGAAGGCAGTTATTATTCAGGAGATCTGACTGAATTTGGATGCTTTCCTTGCAATTTACTGTAATTATGTGACTGCAAGAGGTGCTGTTAAAGATTTTAAGGGTCAATGAGAGAGAATTTAATTATATCATGCTGACAGTTCTTTTGCTTTCCACGCATAAAGTATTAAGTGTTAAAACCCTTGGACTGATTAGTAGAAAATCAAGATTAATGTCTTATACTGTAAAGAGAAGGAAATGTGGGCATTGTTAGCAAAAAAATGAACCCTGATGAACTGGACAGCTATAATCCTTTTGTGGGAAGGACTAGGGTAACAGAATATGACATTTGGCTTTGTTGATGAAAGAAGCCTTATGAAATTAAACTCTGATGTTTGATTGGCTCAAGGTGACATCATATAGGCGCTAGTTGCCTCCATGATTCCTCACCATACGCCTTCTATGCAGAGCTCTCTGTGGAGGGGAGTAGCTGGAAACAGCTGCTTTGCCTCAAATATTCCAGATAGCAGCTTCTCAAAACAATCTGCTGGTAAGCAGGGAACTTGTTGTGACTAAGTCATTCTGAGTGGATGTTTCATCTATTTGTCTCATTTTCAAAGCTCTGCTTCCTTCAGGATTTTCTAGTGCAAGCATCATGAAAGACAGCTAATGTTAATGTTGTTTGCATTATGGATTATTGTTACTTTGTCCCTAGCACACGATTTTACAATCTGTATATATGTGTTTGTCAGTTTTGTACTGTGTTCAACACAGATGGGTTGACTCTGTGACCAGGGCTCTTGGATGTGAGTCACGCAAATAATTAATAACAGCGCCACCCACCCAGAAATCTCAGCGTCCTGCATATTACGAATGACAGTCATGAGGGAAAACTGATGTGCAGAATTAAATGACTTGCTGAGGGTCATTCAATTAAATGTTTAATTTAAGCCTGCCATCCAAGACTCCTGACCTCCAAAGCCTTTATTCTTCTCTAATCGATCCCTTGATAATACCGCATGACACAGGAGCACAGCCAAAAAAAGGCACCCTATGCCTTCCATTCACATACATCTATGTTAAAGTGAAAAGCAAGAAATATGATGGAGTTGAGTCACCAAAGACTTCAGGACAGCTGAGATAACTCTTGACAACCTTCTAAGAACGCATTCCGCAGTGGTTAAGAGGAACCTATTTCACATCCCGTCACCTACGTCAAAGGCCAGATCTGGAATGTAGATGAAGAAAAGTGTTTCAGATTGCGTGGTAGTGAAGAAAAATTCATTGCACTTACAGGCCTGCTGAAAACATAACTCAAAAGAATGAGGTAAACACACACTGCTCTTTTCTCTCACTTACAGAAGAGCAAACACAAACTTCTAGTATTTCCTGATTTTCTTTTGACTATGTATGTATTTGAGTCAAAGTGTTATCAAGAATAACAATGTTTGAGTTTAATGCAAATATTATTGAGGTTTTTAACAACAGTGAAGATATATAGCTTCAGAATCCTTAAGATCATTTTATGAATGTTTTTTTAGCATCCATCCGCCGTTGTTTTTTGGATATATTGATTAGTAAGTACTCCATCAACTCCCCACAGCGTTTTACTTACAATATTTTCTACAAACCACGTGATGAAAATGTATATCATTTGGATTAAATAATTAAACTGACCTTAATTGATTTCCTCATGTAATGCTGCCAAAGTCCCTAAAAGTAACGATGATAAATATAAACTCAGAATTTCTTAGCCAAGATTTTGTAATGAAAAAGCATCAAATTCCACAGACATTATATTCAGCTTTGTAATTGCTTTCTAGGGACTCTGAGACAGAGCAGGTGGTTGGGAACAGAAATGGTTCCATTTGCCTCATTTGGGTGTGTGTTTACACAGTGAAATACTTTTGTGCATTAAAATTGCACAAGAGGCCAAAGACCCCCCCTAGAGTCCATATGTGAGGGTGTAAAACTGCAGCATACCATAAAATAGAGCAAAAGAGAGATTTTTTTCAAAAATCTAAATCTCTAGTCCTAAAACTAGAATACCCTCCAAAATTACCAAATTGCAACAATAGCTTTAGCCATTTCCATGTTTACCTCCTAAAAAGCACTATTCAGTCATTAAAATCAATATGCCGATTAATATATCCACACAAACCCCTGCTCTTTTCTGGCATTTGTGTGCCAGACACTTCAACCTGATTTAGCTGCTCCGTTTGAGACTGTCTGCACAGGAAGAAAACAGGAGTTGTAGGAAGCAACCCACCAGCGACCTATTGGGTTTCACTGAAACTGCTGTGTGGGATTAAGTGGAGAGATTGCAAAAAAAGAGAATGGAAAAATCTATGCATCTTTGTGTCCTGAGGCAACGTCTGACAGTTAATTCAAGCTTTCTTAGACCCGTACGTGCAGCGTCGTATCAGCTGAGAACCGAGATTTTGCTGCCCAGCTGGAGCTGCAGAGTCGCCTGGCTGCTGAAAGGACGTGAGGATTTCTGCTATTCCCAGCTGACTTGATAACAACAGCGCTGGTGCCTTCTGCTATTGCCTTGGTTTCACAATAAATACGTAGGTGGTGGGTGGGTATTTCCAGTTGGCAGTGTCTACGTGCCGTGTTTAGCAATAGTCGTGTGTCTGTAAAAATAACCAAGCCAGACTTTCCCGACAGCTCTCTTCCCCTTACACTGAAAGCAAGAAAGGCAAAACACATTGCCTGCACTTCCTACGCCCTGGACTTTTTTTTCAATATCACACATCTTGCTTTCCTTTCACTCCCCCCTCTCCATCTAGAAAATACTAGATGCATAATAAAATCTTTAGATAAAGTCAGAGGTGATGGCTAGTCTGGAAATACATAACTATTACAGTCCTGTTAAGGTGCTCTTTGGCTTTTGTCAGTGCAAAACCAGCCTCATCTCCCTTGTTTGTTTTCCTTATCTTCTCCCTGACTTTCAGGTCAGTTAGAATTTCCAGTAGCTCGTAACATATATTAAAAAGATAGCATTTTTCTGCTGATCATAACAGAGATGGCATGAATCCTCAAAACGTGGAGTCTGGGTCTGTTGTAGTTGGACCTGTTTTCAGATCCGGGAATGCAAGGTGCAGAGAGAAAAGATTTACTCCATCAGTCAGCACATCCCTCTGCCAGGGCAGGCGTGTTCCCCACAGCACATTTTCTAGTGTTAAGTCTAATTTTAAATGTGGTTTCTACCACTTCCTTACACTACCCTTTTGTACTTTGAGTTGATCTCATTGTCAGGCAGTTTTTCCATATGTTCAAGTGTTTGCTTTCTCAATTCCATCCTATTACTCCTAATAAACTCCCGCATACCATGTTTAATAACTTCTCTTCTTACTACCTCCAACTATGTGCAGAGGATTATATGTTTCCCTGTAGTCAGAGCTTAATCAGCTTGCACATGCTGAACACATTAGGACCTTCCAGGGGTTTGTGTGCAGAATGGCTGGCCCTGTGTCACCAGGTTTTCCTGAAAGAGGCCAGTCCCGCGCACATACCGGTGACCTGGGAGCCTTAGTCAGAGTTGCTGAAGGGTGATCCAGTGGGAGAGTGGCCAGGGAACATCTGTCCAGGGAGGAAGAGGAGCAGGGACAAAGAGAAAGAGGGACTTTGTTCCATTCTAGTGCCTGGAAGAGAGCCTGGACACGGGTGGCAGGGAAGAGAAAGGGAGCTCTGCGTTTGTCAGATAACCCGTTTCTAGCAATATAAGGGATGAGAAACCACTCTGAGCATCTCTCCTTCCTGACAGGAGGGAGAGGAACGGAGTGAGTAACTTCTCAGCTTGCTATTTCATGACAGACTTCCTCCCTCTCTCCCCCCTTCCTGGTGCCTAATCTTTATTTAGCATTGCCCATACATTTTAAGATTCTGGCACCTCAAAGATATGTGTGTTCAGCTCAAATTGGGGTGAGGGTCACTGGCTGAGTGCAATGTGACCCAGTGGACAGTCCTGTGGGACCAAGGGATGCTTCCTCCCAGCTGTAGAAGAAAAACAGGCAATAGGGAAGGAAACAGTGAGAGGGAAGAGGATGTTTGGATAAGGTAACTATTAATTCACTAGATAAAAACAATAAAGATTCCTCATGCTAAATTTAGATGGAGATAGACAATGCTCTACTGTGTTATTCTTTTGGAGGGATTAGAATAGCAGATCTGATCCCATTAGGTACAGATTTTCCCAGCCAACTTGCATCTCCTTACCGTGAAAGAATTTACATCAGCATTATGTGCTCGTGACGTGCACAAAACTCTCTTTCAGCTGCCACCTTATCTCAGAGGCATGTAACTTCCACTGCCAAACCAGTGTAGGTACATTTAGTTTGTGACTGTCCCAGCAGGATACAGTAATCAGTATGTTTTTAGAATCATAGAATCATTTAAGTTGGAAAAGACATATAAGATGATTGAGTCCAACCATAAACCTAACACTGCCAAGTCCACCACTAAACCATGTCCCTAAGTGCCTCATCTCCATGTCTTTTAAATGCGTCCAGGGATGGTGACTCAACCACTTCCCTGGGCAGCCTGTTCCAATGCTTGATAACCTTCTCAGTGAAGATGTTTTTCCTAATGTCCAATCTAAACCTCCCCTGGCACAACTTGAGGACATTTCCTCCTGCCATATCACCTGTTACTTGGGAGAATAGATTGACCCCCACCTCACTACAACCTCCTTTCAGGTAGTTGTAGAGGGTGGTAAGGTCTCCCCTCAGCCTCCTTTTCTCCAGACTAAACAGCGTCAGTTCCCTCAGCCGCTCTTCAGAAGACTTGTTCTCCAGACCCCTCACCAGCTTTGTTGCCCTTCTCTGGACATGCTCCAGCACCTCAATGTCTTTCTTGTAGTGAGGGGCCCAAAACCTAACACAATATTCAAGGTGGGGCCTTACCAGTGATAAGTACAGGGGGGCGATCACTTCCCTAGTCCTGCTGGCCACACTATTCCTGATACAAGCCAGGATGCTGTTGGCCTTCTTGGCCCCCTGGGCACGCTGCTGGCTCATATGCAGCCGACGGTCAACCAACACCTCCAGGTAATGTTGTGCAACAGACTGGTTTTACAGCTGTGTTCTGAGTATCTAGACTAAATAAGGCTGTGCCCGAAGTAGCGGCTCCTCACTTTCCCAGTATTTGAGTGGACAGAAAATTCATCCAATTTGTGCAGGATCCAGTTCAGTTCCTTATTTGCTTTTTAAGATTTAAACCAACACCACCTCCTCTCCAGTGGATGTACCACTGACGAAAGTCCTCTCCTGCTCACTAATTAATGCTATTTACACTACACGTAAAATGCTTTAAAGGGATGCTAGTTCCTTCATTTTGTGTAAAAAGGCTTTATTTCAGGCAGCTAATTCTGAAAAAAGAGGTCCCAGAGATAGCCTGGACAAGTGCCCTATTCACTGGGAGAAACATGGATGATTTGAGGGAACATGACGTCCCAATGGGCCAACTCCATAGTGCTGGTGTTTACTATTAGGTAACTCAAGTAGCTCACCAGCCAGGGCTGTAGGGATCTCCTGCTTCTGTGTCTCTGCATTTCACAGGAGTGCTCTTTGCTGGGGGTATCGATTTGACTTTGCAATCTGATCCAAAAAATAAAGCAGTAACTGCTCTCCTGCCTCCCGGATGAACGTCCTAATCAGTGTGCTATAGATTCACACTTTCAATGTATCTATCCACGCTTCCTCTTAGAGTACGCTTAAGTGATTTTTATGCACAGCTTCACTGGGGGGCCTGAGGCAGAGTCCCACCCCCATCATGGGAACTTTGGATCCAAATCCCTTTAGGTGGAAGGAGACTTTCAATGCTCCCACACCGAGGGATTAATTCTGTGCAGGAGTCTGCTCAACAGAAACTTGCTTTCTTTATATCCTCCATGGGCTGTGCCTAATGAAAAACTGTGCCTGGACTCACCTTTAGTGGAGGCTTCTGAATTTCAAGGCATTTTTCCTCATAGTAAAAGGCACTTAAGCATCAGAAGGCAGGATTGAAGGTGCCCTTCAACTTAGTGTTTTTCCATTAATGCTTTGCTACTCACAGGGTTGGATTATTTAAATATTTGTATTTGAATCTACCTAATTTTGCCCTTGCACTATGGAGGGAGGCCTCAGTGCTTTGTTCCCTGTTCCTATGGGAAGCAAAGCACCGAAGTCTGTCTGACTTGCCCGATATTGGGCATTTCCACCTCTGCTGGTTCACAACAGATAACCCGGTTTTATATTATATATATCAAATCTAAATTTATATCAGGGAATATAAATAATTTATATCCCCATGTTTCTTTTCCTAATATAAATGTGTCAAAAAATGAAAGCAGCTGAGCTAAAATACAACTTTATTTTTTTTAATATCTATTTTGACAGATGTTTGTCTTATAGCTCACCAGTTTAACTGTCCAGTTGCCCTGTATTTTAGATCGCTATGTCTCCTGGTAAGGACCATGCCCTCTTTTTAGTTTCTAGTACACTGGAAGTAGGTAGCATATTTTTAGGCAGTAATTATAGTAAAGGGATAAACAAACATAATCAAGAAATAGGTGAAAAGCGCTATCTAGATGTCTTTGTGTTAAAAACATGTCCATTCATGACATCTTCCTGAAGCTGATTGTTTTTCTAGCATAACACTGAGTAACATGAAAATAAATTATAACCACTTGCATTGTTTTGAAGCCCAGAATGTGACTTAGAAAAACAATGTGGGATCACAACGAGAATGGCTTATTACTGAAGAAGCTGAAGTATCACCAGACTTAATCCATCACCAACTTGTCTGCCAGTAAAATTATGCTTTACGTGCATTTACCCCTCTGCCCTTCCAATTCTGCATGTTAATACATACAGAAAGTTTCTTTTAAAAGATTAAAGAAATATCAAGCTGACATTCATTGGAGAGATTTTGTCCTATCGGAGAGAATAATAACAACCATACCCATTTCAGGGGTACTACACACAAAAGCCTTATGATAGGATTGAAATGCTCTGAGGGTGGAGGAAACGTCTGGAAGTTGTTCAATGCAGCCTGGACTTCTTTTTTTCATTTGCAAGAAGGCTGAGCTGTTCAGTCATGAATGAGAACAATAGTGGCTTTTAAAGGAATGTAGTTGGGAAGGTTGGCTTTTATTGGCAGTTTGTGCAAGGTCTATGCTTCCAGAGTGCTGTCAGATGCAAGTCTGGAGTGACTGAGGAGCTGGACCAGCTCTTTTGTGTTGCGTAAACTCAGATTTGGTCTTGCGGTGCACAGACCATGATAGTGGCACCAGCCCAGCAATAATCGAAGACAGACAGGAAAGAGAAGAGAGTCTCCTCTGAAAAGGGCACTATAAAAATTGAATTATAAACCAGAATGAGCAGATTCCACTTGGCTGGATGGAAAAGCCCACTGTTTCTCTGTTGTTGCAGTAAGGTTTTAATTAAAGGTAGGTTCTGGTTATAAATTTTACGGCAACCGCATCTGGATGGTTTCTTAACACTTAGGTAAATGACTAAAGGTATGGCTTTCCCAAGATTTCAGAAGGAAAGTTTCATATAGTATTTTCTCTTGGCAGATTTGAAGCTTCTATGAAACCAAGAATTAAAAAGAAATCTTCAGTAATTCACTGACTTTTGCTGACCAAAAATAAGGTTAAATCTGTTCAATCATTTAATGTCTCTCTTAATGGAAAGTCACAAATGTTTAGGAAGGAACAAATAGTTCCCAGAATAGGGAAGCAAAAAGCATTGGCCCGGTCAAAGCACATTCAGATGCACTGCGGTAATATCCTGAAGAAGGAAGCCTGGCAGGCAGAATTGTTAGCATTTTATTATTATTTATACTACCATCACCCCCCAGGAGACCCCATTGCGCTAGAGTTGCTCAAGCCTGTCCCAGAGAGCTTTTGACCTGCTCTCCACCAACCTCTTTTCCAAAATCATGTTCTGCAAGACGGACACTGTAAAAAATATGGAATGCAAATTAAACATATTGTTACCAGACTCTTCCATGTCAGTTTTTTTAAAAATAGAAGTGACTACTATGATGGATGTACAGTGAAAGGGAATAAAGGTAGTCAGTATAGGCAAATCAAGCCCATTCAGAAGGGGCTGTTTCTGAACAGAAGGGATGTTTAGGTGATCTAAGTATGTTATAAGGCATTGTGAGTTTCCTTTCTCATCTTGCTATTTTTTTCTGGGACTTAAACTCCATATTCAGTAAACTATTCTTTCTGAACAATGATCTTCTCCCAAAGCGTACTTTGATGCTATAGGGTTTTTCACACATTCAACACAGAAGTGGTATTTCAGATTGTAATAAACATGAGGACATATTCCAGATGTACCGTCCCATTTCTACCACATATGTGTGCACTGAACTATCTTTCTCTCCTAACATGACAGCTTTATCTCAGAACAAGTTTCTGAAACTCCCACTTACCTTGTAAATTCCTTAGATGCAGTTATATGACGTTTAGTTTTATGTAAAGAACCAGACATATATTGCAGGATTTAAAAATTCCTTTTATCCCATTGGGTTGAACACATAAAATAACATGAAGAAATCCAAAATACCTGTCCTCTGTCGTAGTATTTCTAGAATCCTGACACATGCAGGAATATACTTGTCAAAGGAGAAAAAAGATAGCTGTGATTATACTACATTTGGTAAATAAAATAGCCTATTAAATAATTTTCTCGGTTCTTAAGTTAAGAAAGTTCAATAAAATTAAATCCTTTTAGTAATCATGTTTATTTTCCTTGTGGTACAGCTACAAATCCTGGTTAGACCCTACTCTGCTACGTTTCATATAGAGGTAGCCACACCCTAGAGAGCTCACAACCTACACTTGTAATGCACAGATGAGCGAGCCACATAGAGGAAGCTCATAAGTATGGAAAAACTAACAGAGAAAATAAACAGAATATACAGAGGAGGCCAATTCTCCATGAGCAGTAGCTTTAAGTCCTTGCTTGTCATTGTCTATTATCAATAGCCTCAGTCACGTGTTACAGACCAGTAATTTCTTTTGACATTTTTATAATTCGATTCCTGATGTTTGTCTGATGTTGGCTGAATGGGAGGCTGTAATGCATAAGGGCTCCAAGAGCTTGATCAGGAGACTGGGAATGAGTTACAAGGGTCACATACTTTACACTATGAGGATTTTTGTCATTGCCTTCACTAGATTCTCTGCATCCGTGGTCTGTTTGCCAAGTGGGATTATTTAACTCATTCCATCCTTAACCTATGTGAGAGAATCAAGCAATACAGGTGCCCTTGGCTGCAAGAGCAAAGAGGCAAGGGCTTCTTGCCTAGGTGCTCGCATGGTGTTCAGAAAAGCTGGGCTCCGGCTCTGACTGAGGCTGGATTTCAAGTTTAGTTGAACATATGACGTTACTACACAGATTACCTGTCACTCATAGGACCTCACCAGGTTCCTCTACACACGGCCACCAAGCATTTGTGCAAAGGTGAAATACTCTCACAGAAGTTCCTCTCTTTAATAAACATTTCTGAACTGGAGAAATCTTTGCATAGGCTTTCTCACAATTTGCATTTTAGAGCACACAAGCCATCTGCATTTTGTAATCCCACCTACTCCAAAATAGCTATTAATGACAGCACTGTATAGTTTTCTACAAAAGTTTTGCTGAGTTCCCTCTTGATCTAGTTTGTATTTGTTCTGTACATTGCTGGCTCTGATAATTTGATTTACACTGTTTCAGGTAGTCCACATCTACAGACATTTAACTTACTTTATTGAATAGTTCTCCAGCTAGCGCCTGCTTTCGGCAACATAAACAGAAAATAATGAAGTTTTGGAAATACAAGAATAAGAAAATAAGAAGAATGCCTAGAAAAAACCCAGTTGTTTAGTATTGTGAAAGGATTGAGGAAAAGACAAAACCAAAGAGGAATAAAGAATCTTTTAGTACAATTAGTGATAAGAAAATAACCTGATTTATTTTGCCTTGACTCAAGGACTGCTGACAATATTAACAAAAATCACTAGTAACATTGCCTTGGCTTGCCTTGCCTTTGCCTTTACCTTTGCCTTTGCCTTTGCCTTTTTTTAACATGTCCTTAACATGTACCAAGTACCAGCTCTTCATCAACAAGTCAATTGTGAAAGTGAAAATATGTCATAAAAATCAGAGGAAAAAGAGACAGAAAGAAGGGCTGAAGTCTCCCAACCCCAGAATGTACTTTTTATAAGAACTATACTTGAGTGAGGCTGTGACCTCATTGGTATCCTTCTTAGCCTTGGTCCCCTTATCCCAGGGATCTCTTTGAGATTTTGATGCACTTTGCTACAGAAATCAGACTCCTGGGAAATGGTGCATATCTGTATCTTTTCCCAGAATGCAGCTAAGATACCTCCCTGTACCTGGGAACTGAGGAGAACGCTACTTACCAATATACCATTTAAGAAATGAAAGCTCCCTTCTTTATTAAATGAACATTTTGGCTCTTTATTGAATCCAGAAGATGTAGACATCACAACAGTTTTGCTGTTTTTACAGAAACCAAAGAGAAACTCTCTTTTCATATGAAAAATATAAATAAATTCAAATAACCTAAATTGTAAACTCCACCACTAAAGTCAGGAATGTTATGTAATGC
>VFFE01008364.1:2899922-2911811 GCA_008921705.1 Burhinus oedicnemus
GAAAAACAAAAAGGAAAAACAAAAAGGAAAAACAAAAAGAAGAAAAGAAAAAAAAAAACCCTCAGACCAGAGAATGAATTTTTTCAGGAAAATGCTGTCCCTTTACTAAGTTTCTGAATAGAAACTCTGTAGACATAAACAGGAAAAATATGGAAACTCAGAAACTCTTCAATACTGTGCAAAAGAGAGAAATAGAAGCAAACAAAAAGCAAACACCAGAAGCCAGCATCACACTGTCTTTTCCAATACTCTTCTCCTTCAGTCTCAGGACCAAGTCCAAATCTGTTAAAGAAATTTTTCAGTAAACACCCTTTGCAGAGTGGATCGGCTCAGATCTCCATCTGTAAACAGCAAGGTTACTTTCACAGCTCAGGCTGTACCTAGTTGAGTGTGAAGCAGTTAAAGTAAACCTCTAATGAACAGCATAAATTTAAAGTGTCTTCCTTCTCTTAATGACCTGTTGGCTTACTGATTTCTTTTCCAAACTGGGTTCAGGTTTGGATTCAGTGCCTGGACTGAGCAAAAGTGCAGCAGCAGAACTTGTTCATTTATGTTTTCTTTCTTGTTCCTCCTTTTTGTTTGTGATCATTCCTTGTCTCTTCCTCTCCCTAATGCAGCTGTAAGCGCAGAGTTAATTGTTTCAAAAGGATAAATACATTACTTGACTTGATTAACCTTTTTTTTCCAATGTCTTGCTTTATTTATGAACTTTCTGGCTGTTGTTTTTGCTTTCTACTTCAGAAGGCTGAAGTTAGTTTTGCCTCAGACTCTGGCAGTTAATTACAATTAATTATTTCACTATTTTTATTCAACATCTTTCTGGGACAAAGAAAAATGCATTTGCTCCTTACAAACCACAGTTTTCTCTGAAGTCTGTTATGTGATGATGGCTTGGAACAAGGGGACCCAGCAGAGGTCTGCCTTGCTGGCAGATCAGTATTTTGTAAGATGATCTTTTGCGTAAAATCGCAAGCCGTTCCAGCTGGCTTTTTTGACTGTGTCTATACGGAAAGGGAAAGGAGAGGGTCTGAGAACAGGCGTGCGATTTCCAAGCCTCGCGCGTACTACTGGCGAGCCCTTGGCCGTACCTGCATCTCAGTTTCCCTGCTACGTCTTGTACCTGCCAATGATCGTTTCAGATCGCTCCCATGCCTCTACAGGCAACACGAATAACACAGTGAGCCTTTGGAGCAGGTCACTGAGGGAGTCTAAAGAGTTTGTAGTTTCTAAGAACAAGTTAGATATGATAAGTAGGAGCAGCTTGAGGAGGCAGATGGATCTCAGTATCACCTGAAGCTCTCTCCAGCACTGCCTGGTCTTTCATGATACATCTGGCCGTACGACAGGATGCTAAATGTATTGGAGCCTGGCTTCTGCAAGGAGGACAAAGCACATTTTTAGGGTAGTCTGGCAGTCCACAAGGTGGTGATCCTGATGAACCGGGGCTAAATTTAACAAAAAACTGTAAGCAAACACTAGGAATTCCTGTTCCCTACAGATAAGGGTATCTGTGAGGAAAAAACGGAGTTGCACATTGTACAAACTCATGATTTAGGCTAGATTAGGCCTAGGCAGTGCTTGGGTGAGATTTAACCTAGAAGAAAGCTTAGAAAGATGGTGTCACTTCATCAGAACTGGCTTCTTTTCAAATGTCTTCTGTGTTGTTATAGGACCATCTGACATATTTGGCACTTTGCACCTTACAGACTGTGCAATAAAAAGTTAACTAAGGGAGAATAATGGATTGCCTTCAAAAAGAGTAGATGTTGAATCTAAATATTTTTAATAGAAAATATTTCAGAAATATTTGGTGGTGTTTTTTGAGAAGACGAAAGCGATTTTTATTGTTTTTCTTCATCCTCACAGAGAGTGATAGAAAGAGGTTGTTACTACTCTGTGGAGGTGCTATGCAGCACCAGTTGTGGCACATCAGTGCACAAGGCTTATAAAATCATTTGCAGCTTTCAGACTAATATCTCAGGAGGGGTTTTGTTTTCAGTTTTGGTTTTTAAGAAACTGTACACTGCTAAGAGCTAGGGGAGAGAATGAGAGAGGGACCTATGCCCCCTAAAGGTCATAAAAAGTTTTTTGAGAAGAAAAAAATATGTTTTTCTGTTATTCTTAATACTAACGCTCAAAAATGTCATATGTAAATGAAGCATACAGTTGCTTACGTTGCATAATGATGAACACAGGGTAAAAACATAGATATATTTTGAGCAGTCAAGCCATGTAGTAAAATAGATGTGTTTTATCTATCAGCATGTTTGAAACCCCAGCTGTGTGCATTTGTTATAGCAAAGGTAGATGTTGGATTAATGTAATTTTATGTATATATCACAATGATATATATCTACATACACACACATATGTATATACCTGTCTAAAAATGTAACCTAAGTGCTTTCTTTCCAAAATGGATTGTACTGAACTTAAATTACATAATGCTAAATCAGAGTTTCTCCTTAAGTTAAATTCTGAAATTCCAGTTTCATTCTAAGGATGCTGAATTTGAATTTTCGTCACCACGATCCTCCCAAGCCCACACTGGCAACCTCACAAAGCATTTTCCCTAGAATATGATATTTTGGAGGTAATGCACAAGAATTGTTTGCAACAGATGTTTCTTGCCTGTGGTAGCAGCTATTATGATCTTGGCCAGCACATGATTTTCAGACCCAGTGAAGCTGACCATGTGTGACAGTAGTCCGTTTTATTACTTCAGTAATAATGAAGGTGATATATCCAGCATAGATAAGAATAGGCTTCATGGGATTTTCCTTGCACTCCAACTTGTGATGGACGACAGTGATTATAATTTTCTTCCCAGCATCATTTGTATTATAAATTATTTAAGACAGTGATTTGGTGCTAGCTGGGTGGGCCACGGTCCACAGCTACCTGAGCCAATGCCCTTCTGTTAAAAGTAGTAGAAATGGCATTATGTTAGAAACGTACCTGGCGCCAATTCTCTTAAAATACCTGATAAAGATTTATATGTATAAACTGTACTCTAATACAGCAGAGGTGTTAATGATACTTGGAGAAAATGACAGAGAAATAGCTAATAGAAAATCCCTCCAGAGATATTTCAAGTAAGCATGTTGGACTGATGTTCATTTGATTCTCCATTAATGCAAAACCTGGAATAGTCATTACGCCACTCAGCAGGAAGTTCACTGTGCTCCCATCATGATTAAGTGGTGTCTTCAGCTTGTATGTTTTATATCATGGTTCCATAAAGTGGAAAGCAAGGAAGAAACAGGCTTCGTATTTTCATTTATTAATAGCGTTATGGAAGCCTTAAGAGTATTTTCAAGAAAAAAACCCAGACCAAAACAAAACATCTCCACTAGAATAGCTATAAACCATCACAACCTCAATGTATGTGTCTGTTTGAATGATATTTCCCTTTTTTTGCTGTTTTTAAACAATTGGTTTTTGTATTTTTAGATGTAGGACAAAAAATACTTACAGAGGGCAGTTTGTGGAAGTTACAAAGCCTGGTCGTGGATTTGCTCACAGAAACTGGATAAACTGGTCAAAAAACAAAGGTTTCTTTGATAAGTACTTTCTAAAGTTTATCTTTTTAGACATATAATAACAGTGGAAACTTGATTTGCATAGAAGTCTTCAGTGTTTCAGGATTTATAGGTCTGTGTTATTGGACACTTCCATGTGGACACTTGCAAGTACAGAATTCATGTACTAGCGGGCACACCCAGACACTTTGGAGAAAGCTATTTTTCTGACCAAACTCACTAGAAATGATTGAATTTCCATTCAGGGATGCCAGAAACACTTTCCACTTTTCCTAAATACTGTAAGAGACCAGTTTTGAGTTATATGCCTCAGTATGCAGTAGAAATATATTTTGCTATTAAGTTTCTGAATCTGAGCTTTTCCCATATCAGTTTCAATCTTTTATTTGGAAGATATGAAGTTGTAATGCAATAAGTGGTGTCAATTTCATGCAAGGTATGCCCAAAACCTGCCTTCTTGCATTCCTTAAAAAAGTTTGGATACCATCCCTGGAACTGTTTCTGCAAATAATTCTAGGTAGCTACCCCAGGGACTGTGGTGATACCACTAGTTTTTTGACATTTTAAACAATTTACTGACTTTCCTCATGATGTAGTACAGGGTGGCATAGTGTATGTATAAATCTGAAAGATGTTTATATCCAGAAGTGTATATTTCAGAATAGCTGGAGAATTTCTCTGTTGTAACAGCCAATTGATGATCACCACAGAGTGTTCAGGGCTTAGGAGTTTGACAGTGAGTTTCTTTGGGAAGATGTTCTTACGGAGAAATTGATACAGAATACGGACAGACATTAGGACTGGTTCTAGGAGAGCATTCATCTACAAAGATAATTGATTGTATACATACCAAGCAAATCTCAGAAGGGAAGACGTTTCATCTTGTAAGGGATGTAACTGAGCAGATATAAATAGGCTTCTCAAGTTTATTTTCTCCAAAAATTCAGGACCCATTTGCACACTTGTGTGAGTGGGAGGTGGGAAGGAGAGCAGGGGATGGCAGGAGAGATGCAGCAGCAGACCTCCTCCATGTGAGACTCTGCGGGCAGCCAAGCCCACATCATGGTGCTGGGACCTCTCTGCTGCTCTCAGATCAGCAGCAAACAAAGCAGCTGCCTGGCAGGGCACTACAATGGACATTGGTGGGCTTCCAGAGGCAAAGTCAGGGCACTCGTGTCCTGAAGTAAAGAGCTTCAACAGACACGCAGCCACTGTGAAAGACACAGCCCTCACACACTTACTAGGGGCCAATTTTTGTTGCCTTGGCAAAGTGTGTTGAAGTCCCAAGGTACACAAGTTGCCATTTGTTTTATCTTTTGTTTTCTAAATGTAAAGGTCCAAATATTTACCACAGAAGATCCCAGTTCATTCTCTTCTTCTGTTTTCTTTTTAGATTAAACAAATCTACTCCTTCTTCATCTCCTTTTCTCAGAGTTTACCAAGTAAAACAAAACCAAATCAAACCAGAAAATCCCTGGGAAAAGAATGACATATGAATGGGACATCTTTAGTTACACATACATTATTAAGTGTAAGTATGTAGCACAAAAAAAGTGGTAAATCATGCCTCAGAAGTGTGGTGTATTTTACCAGGAACCAAGAACCAGGCAGGTTCTTTCTTTTGAACAAGAGAAATCTTGTAGTAGGTTAAGGCAAAAATGATTAAAGGATTTCTCAGAATCTTAATCTACATAAAATTTCCAAGTGTAGTTACTAGATATTTGTATGATCCAATCTGACAGCTTTGCAGAGCATAAAGGTTTATTTAGTGGACCTGTTAGGAAGACTGCGACCAATGGAGCCCTGCTGGTCTATGGTCATATTCGTGTCTCCAAATCTGGAGGGACTAAGTAGTAATAATAAATTTTCCTCAGCTCTTAGGTAAGCAGAACACAACATAGTCAGGTAAGACAAAAGCAGAAGCTGGTTTGTGTTTTCTGTTGAGTAATCCCATTTAATCAAGCTCTACAACCCCTTAAGAAGATCCAAATCTAGAAGTAAAGCCTTGCTTTAGAGGTTATATAGACAATGGCTTTTTATATTAAAAACTCAGATCATCTGGTTTATTTATAGCGGGAAAAATATGTGAGTGTTGACCTTCTACAGAAAATGTTTAAATTTCCTGTCTTTCTCTATAAACTGATATAGCAAGGTCAAACATACTGCAGGAGAGATATGTGGAAGAGGAAGTTAACAGTAGATAACAGAAGGGCCCTTTTTTCAGGGAAGAACTTGGAGGAGTGTTTGGCACAGTATGAATAGGAGAGGGCTCCATGCACGGAAAACCAAATTATTGACACTGAAACTAAAGAAAAGAAAGAAGAGAGGAAGCTCTGCCTGTCCGGGTATGAAGGACCCACAAGGTTTAGGGTATGAACCCAGATCTGTGATGTCTGAGACCACAATATACGAAACATGGAAGGAGAAATTACTGGGGGCCAGCATGCAACTTTCTAGGATTATTCTGATTGTGTTCTAAGATTTATATGCCATTGCCATTAGCAACTGTCTCCTGATAACACCAGCTTTCAGAAATATGTGGGATTGCCCATTTGCAATAGCTCAGGATTCAGTAAAAAGACAGTAAAAAGATTTTCCAGGTAGCACGCACCAAGTGTGAGATTCCATCAGCCGCTTTGCAGATGAGAGTTTCCCAGTGGATCCAGCTCATTTCCTTTTTTGTTGTTTCACATTTATTTGTAATATGTTAAATGCCATTGAAATCACTCTGCCATGAAATTAAATTTTTAGTTATTTCCATGCTGCCACTCTGAAGTTGTGGTAATGGTTATTGGAATCAGCAAGATAACCAAAGATTATTTTACCTGCTAAATATTCAGTAAGAAAGCTTTTCTGACATACCAGAGCATATACCAATCCATTTTAGATATAGTCAATCAGAAAAACAACAGTATTTTAGGCAGATGATGGAAGTTTCTGAACACATTAAATGCCTACTTACTTGTAAACCACTATAACTCTGTCAGTTGAGGACATATCACAGTATTTTCAGAGCATTAATTGGTTTTCATCAAACTGCAGGAAGCAATAAAGAATCTCTTTTAAAGCCTAGGAAGCATTTTCAAATTGTTATTTGCAATAATAAAGTTAAACAAAAGGATCCATTTTGGACAAAAATGTTCCCGTAGTTCAGCCAGATCTATTTGTTTCACTGTTTTGTATTTGTTTCACTGTTTTGCCGCTCAGCGCTACAATGATCATACAGTTTAGTTATGTTGTTTACTATCTTCTTGGGAATCTCTCAAGAACTTTTAAACCAAAAATAATTGTCAGTCATCCTAAAAAAAAAATAAAATAGTTATCACAATGTAATCTGCATGTATGTGTTCTTCCTGTGGGTTCCTGTGGGGATCCTTATCACATGTCGTATTCAGCATTAGGAGATGACAGGAAACGAAGGTGGCTTTCTGCAGTTGCTGATAATCAGCCCTGAGCAGAGTTATGTCCAGACCAAAGCACAGCTTAAATCCTCATGGTTACTCTCCAGCAAGAGACCACTGCCCAACATAATGGTGCGGAGGGCACTGCTAAGCATTCTGCTTCTGTGGTAGAGGGTCCACATCCAGCCAGCATATGCCTGGCAAGATCATGGAGCAGATCCTCCTGGAAACTCTGCTAAGGCACACAGAAAATAAGGAGGTGATCAGTGACAGTCAACATGGTTTCATTAAAGGGAAAGTCATGCCTGACTAATTTGGTGGCCTTCTATGACAGTGTTACAGCATTGATGGATAAGGGAGGAGCAACCTAGATGCATGCAAAGCATTTGATACTGTTCCACAGGACATCATTGTCTCTAAATTGGAGAGATGTGGATTTGACTGATGGACCACTCAGTGTATAAGGAACTGGCTGGATGTTCACACTCAAAGAGTCGTGGTCAATGGCTCAATGTCCAAGTGGTAGTCTCCAACCTAAGAAGGACATGGACCTGTTGGAGTGGGTCGAGAGGAGGGCCACAAAGGTGATCAGAGGGCTGGAGCACCTCTCCTATGAAGACAGGCTGAGAGAGTTGGGGTTGTTCAGCCTGGAGAAGAGAAGGCTCCAGGGAGGCCTTATAGCAGCCTTCCAGTATCTGAATGGGGTCTACAAGAAAGCTGGAGAGGGACTTTTTACAAGGGCATGTAGTGATAGGACGAGGGGTGATGGCTTTAAACTAGAAGAGGGGAGATTTAGAATAGATCTCAGGAAGAAATTTTTCACTCTGAGGGTGGTGAGGCACTGGAACAGGTTGCCCAGGGAAGCTGTGGATGCCCCATCCCCTGGAAGTGTTCAAGGCCAGGTTGGATGGGGCTTTGAGAAACCAGGTGTAGTGGGAGGTGTCCATGCCCTTGGCAGGGGAGTTGGAACTAGATGATCTTTAAGGTCCCTTCCAACCTAAACCATTCTATGATTCTATGACTTGTCCTCAGTCTCTTCTCAGCCCCGTGTGATGCATCCTAACTCTAGGAGGTATTCTATGATTTTTTTTTAGTTCAAAGTGCATAAAATGCGGAAGACCTGTGTTGCAGAGGGCGTGGTATACCCAATATGATCGCAGGATTGAAAGAGAAGATGCATGCTCAAGCATTCATCAATTTATAGTGCTGAGCACTGAAACAGCTAAGGGATGAGAATGATGGTTTTTGTTACCTCTGCTTTTGACACAAAAATCTCCAACTGAGAAGTGCTGTAACATGTCCAGCAGTGCTCATCCACACAGAACAGCATAAAATCCTATATAGGCTGGCAAAAGAGGTAAAGGAAAGCATTGCATGATTCAGTATTCTCATATTTAAAAAGAAAGAATCATCTACACCTAGAAGGAGAAAACTGAACATCTTTATTTCAGATTAATTACTTGTTTTTCATTAGCTAAACTAAGATTCCACAGTGATGCATCAATAAAACACCCATTACTTTTCAACCTACCAGGTTGCCAACTTCATGCAAGAAACAGGTTTGTGGGCATTTATTAATATGTCCATAGACTAACTGCCTCAGTAGTCTGCTCCTGTAGGGCTCAAATCCTGTTTGCTCATGAATGATGAAAATTGTTGAATAATAGTCAAATTAATTGAGCGCTTGCACTGATGTACTCTTCATCTTATCCCTAAGAAGTTCTTTAACCAGTCAGAGGAACAATTCCCTAGGAGCACCCATTTCCCTCTTTTGAAGACTGTAGGTTACCCAAGTGACTACCTCTACGATAAGACAGCTGTAGATGTCTTAAATGGGCCGAGGTAAAAGTCACATTAGCCCAGTAAGGTTTTATCCCAGTTTTAGGGGAATATTTATAGGCCAACAACACTAAAAATGTTAGTGGTGCTATGATTCAGGCACTTTGACATAGTTGTGTTTCAGTGCTGATAGGGCTTTAGAAATCCATGACTGTCAACATGTCCTAACTCCACGGTGGACTAGAGGTGCTATGAGAGCCAGCATTGCTTTGGCTGCCTTTCTGAACCAATTCCATTATCCAGGGTGAATTTCAGTAACTATCAGATTCATCAGAAAGGACAGGGAACACTCCCACACTACCACAGAAGATAGTCTGGGCTTCGGTGACTCGTGGGAGCTGTGAGAAATCAGTCTGAATCCTTTCAGGCAGAGGGGAAGGTGATTCATCGTCTCCTACCTGCTTCTTTGACTTCCCACAAGTACCAAAGAGATTAGCTTTGGTAAGACTGATCAACTGAATAAGAAGCAAGAGGAGGAAATTATAAGTAAAGAGGTAGTTCCCACTGCATGTTGTATAACCATTTGGACAAGCGTGGACTCAGGTGACTGCGAGGCTGCCCCAAATCAGAACTGTAAAGATCCTTAAGATATGAGATATTAAAGGACTTCAGTCTCCCAAAAGCTTAAAGCACCTCTAGCATTAGATGAGACCGTGAAAATTTGGAGGATTTATACTTTGGACTTGGAGGCACATCATCAGCAATTTTCTTCTATTCAACTATTCTCTACATTGTAATAAGTGGTGCTTAGAGACATGGTTTAGTGGCAGACCTGGGAGAGCAGGGTCAATGGTTGGACTAGATGATCTTAAAGGTCTTTTCCAACCTAAACGATTTTATGATTCTATGATTCTAAGTTAAGATGAAGGAATATCACATGGCTATTTGCAGTGCAGATGTTCTGGAGCAAAAAACTTTGGAGGTGAACCCAATCTTCTTATCTTTTTATAAGGATGTTTAAATTAAGGGGTTGGATTCAAGCCTATCTCTGATTTATATGTAACTTACATAGCAGGAGACATATATATATGTATAACACTATATATTTCTGTTATTGGCAGCTTTCTTTCCAGAAGATTATCAATGTCTGGCACTTACAAATATACAGAGCTAATAAATATGTCATTTATTCTAGCACAATATGTTTGAAATAAACCATCCCAAGAAGTATTTTTTAAAATATGGCAGCTGTCATATTTTTTGTCTGAAGACAGGAGCCACTAGAGGCCACCATACACCTCAGAAAAATGAGGTTTCTCTCCCAGGGGAAAATCTTCAAACACATTCCACTTGTACTTAACTGACCTCACCTTTCTCATTAAATTTATTTGCAAAATTTGCCAAGAAAGGGTTTTTTTGTAATTAGGTTTTCCTTTTTATTTCATTCATTTCCAGTGATATGGTTGTGCACGTGTTCGTGACAACAGACTGAAGGCTGGGAAACACTAAATGATGATCTCACTTCAGGAAAGGTGTTTTCTCTGTGAATTACTCCTGGATAAAATGAACTGTGTTCAACATTAGTTTTAAAAATTATGAAAATAGCAAAGTAGTCTGCTTTGTGTTTTGAAATAGGTGCCTTTTGAGAGAAGAACATGTAATTTTACCAAGGAATCATTTATGCCAAAGCTGTAATTAAAGTTATTACGCGTTACAGTTACTTTCATTGGAGCTAGCTCTTCACTTGAGGTCTTTAGGATTTGCAAGGAAAATGTTCTATTCAGTCACTCAGCTGACTACTTACAATACATATAATTTCTGCAGAAATCACAGTAAAAATAACATTTAGAAAAGTTATCTTGTTTCTTTGGCAGAGGCTGCATATACATAATTTTCCACCTACATCCTTTCTCTCTATCCGCACATTAATCCCACTTGAATAGCAACTGACAATACAGAGCATCCTGTAAGACTGAGTCCTTTGTTAACATTAGAAACAGGAGAACCCTGAAATCCTGAGTGGAAAGAGTTTACTTTAACCAATAAAGAATTTAGATCTATATGATAGATAGATATATACATACACACACAGCTAGTTGAATAGTTGGGCAGATGTTCAGTCCATTTGTATATTGATGGTATGATTCCACTGGACCCAGCGAAATTGTCTGTATAGATTCCCACAACCTAGACAGTAAGATTCAGTTACCTTCAGATTTGTTTATGGGTTTCCTGTGAGAAACTTAAAGCTATATTAGCATATGTCTAATATAAGCTACTAGAATTCAGAGTCCAACTAAATCTTTTTTTCTTTATCCTATTTCCATTTGGGATATTCTATAGAGAATACTGGGTTTTCCATTCTCAAAATGCTTACGTTTAAGGCAAGTTCTCAGCCACGGTGGAAGAATTAAAAATACCTATTTATACCAATTAATATTTCTCAATTAAGATCATGTGACATTCACTGGAGTCATAATGAGACTCCTATTAAAACGAGCTTGAACCCTGCCCTTTTACATTTCTTCCCTTTTATATGCAGAAATAGTTCTTTAGCTGAAAGCAGCCTTTCTTTCTTTCGGTTATTCTTTGATCTCTGTATTCAACCAGCTGAAGTGCCGCTGCTGCTTTGCAGAACTGACTGGCTTTCAGCTGCCACTGCCTTTCTGGAGCAACCTGAACACAAAGAGGAGTTTATTGAGGGGGTTAATACGCGCTGTTATGCTCTGATTCATACTTGCAGTGCATATCAGTTTCAGACTGGGGGCTGCTCCTTTGACAGTGGGAGACAGTCAAAGAAAGTGTTAAATGTTAATATTTACTGTCTTTGTCCTTATTTGAGAACAATCTAAAGCATGAAGTTATTGAGAAATCTAAACTCATTTTGAAGCTCTTGGCCACTGAGGCCTTGTTAGGTCACTGATGATCTCTGTGACGCAGCATGCTCACGTTCGTGGTCTGTGCTCCCCTAAGTAAAATTCGATGGTCAAACACAATGAAAACAGACCGCCTCTAAGATGAGTGGGTGATTCATGAGAAGAATAGAGATCAAATGTTGTTCCTGCATGTTCTTTATTTTCTGAAAAGTCAAAACCTCAGTGTAAGATGATAACATAAGAATAAGAAGTATTAAACCGTTGCCAAGTGTAATATCCTAGCACAATTAC
>VFFE01008364.1:2911831-2990042 GCA_008921705.1 Burhinus oedicnemus
GATGACAGGAAACGAAGGTGGCTTTCTGCAGTTGCTGATAATCAGCCCTGAGCAGAGTTATGTCCAGACCAAAGCACAGCTTAAATCCTCATGGTTACTCTCCAGCAAGAGACCACTGCCCAACATAATGGTGCGGAGGGCACTGCTAAGCATTCTGCTTCTGTGGTAGAGGGTCCACATCCAGCCAGCATATGCCTGGCAAGATCATGGAGCAGATCCTCCTGGAAACTCTGCTAAAGCACACGGAAAATAAGGAGGTGATCAGTGACAGTCAACATGGTTTCATTAAAGGGAAAGTCATGCTGACTAATTTGGTGGCCTTCTATGACAGTGTTACAGCATTGATGGATAAGGGAGGAGCAACCTAGATGCATGCAAAGCATTTGATACTGTCCCACAGGACATCATTGTCTCTAAATTGGAGAGATGTGGATTTGACTGATGGACCACTCAGTGGATAAGGAACTGGCTGGATGTTCACACTCAAAGAGTTGTGGTCAATGGCTCAATGTCCAAGTGGTAGTCCCCAACCTAAGAAGGACATGGACCTGTTGGAGTGGGTCCAGAGGAGGGCCACAAAGGTGATCAGAGGGCTGGTGTTGAGGGCTGGCTGCGTGATCAGGGCCATGGTTCCCTTGAACAGCTCTGTGAGTTAGAGTTAGCCTAGGCCGCGCCGAGACCTGGCTACGTGAGCAGAACCACGTCTCTTTGGCAGCTTTTGCGAGCATAAGCAGTTTGCAGGTGTTAATAAGGAAAATATAAGCAATCTCCTTGTTAGCGTAAGGGCCTACAGTGAGCCAGGTGCTGATAAGGAATTTATGAAGGTCATGCTGACCTCGGAATTTAGTGGTTAACAATTTTGAGAAAGTATGGAGACAAGAAAGAACCCTTAGCTTGAAACCGCAAGTAGGACGACCAGGTAAATGTAATCTTTAGAGCTCAGCCAATTAAGTCTTGATAAGTATGCCTAATTATAATGAAACACATAAAAGAGCTGTATTATCGCAATAAAGTAGAAGCTTGCTTTATCACTCATATTGAGTCGGCTGCTTGTCTTCCCTCGCCGTCGCAGGCTGGAGCACCTCTCCTATGAAGAGACAGGCTGAGAGAGTTGGGGTTGTTCAGCCTGGAGAAGAGAAGGCTCTGGGGAGGCCTTATAGCAGCCTTCCAGTATCTGAAAGGGGCCTACAAGAAAGCTGGAGAGGGATTTTTTACAAGGGCATGTAGGGATAGGACGAGGGGTGATGGCTTTAAACTAGAAGAGGGGAGATTTAGATTAGATCTCAGGAAGAAATTTTTCACTCTGAGGGTGGTGAGGCACTGGAACAGGTTGCCCAGGGAAGCTGTGGATGCCCCATCCCTGAAAGTGTTCAAGGCCAGGCTGGATGGGGCTTTGAGAAACCAGGTGTAGTGGGAGGTGTCCATGCCCTTGGCAGGGGAGTTGGAACAGGATGATCTTTAAGGTCCCTTCCAACCTAAACCACTCTATGATTCTATGACTTGTCCTCAGTCTCTTCTCAGCCCCGTGTGATGCATCCTAACTCTAGGAGGTATTCTATGATTTTTTTTTCTAGTTCAAAGTGCATAAAATGCGGAAGACCTGTGTTGCAGAGGGCGTGGTATAGCTAATATAATTGCAGGATTGAAAGAGAAGATGCATGCTCAAGCATTCATCAATTTACAGTGCTGAGCACTGAAACAGCTAAGGGATGAGAATGATGGTTTTTGTTACCTCTGCTTTTGACACAAAAATCTCCACCTGAGGAGAAGTGCTGTAACATGTCCAGCAGTGCTCATCCACACAGAACAGCGTAAAATCCTATATAGGCTGGCAAAAGAGGTAAAGGAAAGCATTGTATGATTCAGTATTCTCATATTTAAAAAGAAAGAATAATCTACACCTAGAAGGAGAAAACTGAACATCTTTATTTCAGATTAATTACTTGTTTTTCATTAGCTAAACTAAGATTCCACAGTGATGCATCAATAAAACACCCATTACTTTTCAACCTACCAGGGTGTCAACTTCATGCAAAAAACAGGTTTGTGGGCATTTATTAATATGTCCATAGACTAACTGCCTCGGTAGTCTGCTCTTGTAGGGCTCAAATCCTGTTTGCTCATGAATGATGAAAATTGCTGAATAATAGTCAAATTAATTGAGCACTTGCACTGATGTACTCTTCATCTTATCTCTAAGAAGTTCTTTAACCAGTCAGAGGAACACTTCCCTAGGAGCACCCATCTCCCTCTTTTGAAGACTGTAGGTTACCCAAGTGACTGCCTCTACGATAAAACAGCTGTAGATGTCTTAAATGGGCCAAGGTAAAAGTCACATTAGCACAGTAAGGTTTTATCCCAGTTTTAGGGGAGTATTTATAGGCCAACAACACTAGAAATGTTAGTGGTGCTATGATTCAGGCACTTTGACATAGTTGTGTTTCAGTGCTGATAGGGCTTTAGAAATGCATGACTGTCATCATGTCCTAACTCCATGGTGGACTAGAGGTGCTATGAGAGCCAGCATTGCTTTGGCTGCCTTTCTGAACCAATTTCATTATCCAGGGTGAATTTCAGTAACTATCAGATTCATCAGAAAGGACAGGGAACACTCCCACACTACCACAGAAGATAGTCTGGGCTTTGGTGACTCGTGGGAGCTGTGAGAAATCAGTCTGAATCCTTTCAGGCAGAGGGGAAGGTGATTCATCGTCTCCTACCTGCTTCTTTGACTTCCCACAAGTACCAAAGAGATTAGCTTTGGTAAGACTGATCAATTGCAATAAGAAGCAAGAGGAGGAAATTATAAGTAAAGAGGTAGTTCCCACTGCATGTTGTATAACCATTTGGACAAGTGTGGACTCAGGTGACTGCGAGGCTGCCCCAAATCAGAACTGTAAAGATCCTTAAGATATGAGATATTAAAGGACTTCAGTCTCCCAAAAGCTTAAAGCACCTCTAGCATTAGATGAGACCGTGAAAATTTGGAGGATTTATACTTTGGACTTGGAGGCACATCACCAGCAATTTTCTTCTATTCAACTATTCTCTACATTGTAATAAGTGGTGTTTAGAGACATGGTTTAGTGGCAGACCTGGGAGAACAGGGTCAATGGTTGGACTAGATGATCTTAAAGGTCTTTTCCAACCTAAACGATTTTATGATTCTATGATTCTAAGTTAAGATGAAGGAATATCACATGGCTATTTGCAGTGCAGATGTTCTGGAGTAAAAAACTTTGGAGGTGAACCCAATCTTCTTATCTTTTTATAAGGATGTTTAAATTAAGGGGTTGGATTCAAGCCTATCTCTGATTTATATGTAACTTACATAGCAAGAGACATATGTATATATATGTATAACACTATATATTTCTGTTATTGGCAGCTTTCTTTCCAGAAGATTATCAATGTCTGGCACTTACAAATACACAGAACTAATAAATATGTCATTTATTCTAGCACAGTTTGTTTGAAATAAACCATCCCAAGAAGTATTTTTTAAAATATGGCAGCTGTCATATTTTTGTCTGAAGACAGGAGCCACTAGAGGCCACCATACACCTCAGAAAAATGAGGTTTCTCTCCCAGGGGAAAATCTTCAAACACATTCCACTTGTACTTAACTGACCTCACCTTTCTCATTAAATTTATTTGCAAAATCTGCCAAGAAAGAGTTTTTTTGTAATTAGGTTTTCCTTTTTATCTCATTCATTTCCAGTGATAAGGTTGTGCACATGTTCATGACAACAGACTGAAGGCTGGGAAACACTAAATGATGATCTCACTTCAGGAAACGTGTTTTCTCTGTGAATTACTCCTGGATAAAATGAACTGTGTTCAACATTAGTTTTAAAAATCATGAAAATAGCAAAGTAGTCTGCTTTGTGTTTTGAAATAGGTGCCTTTTGAGAGAAGACCATGTAATTTTAACAAGGAATAATTTATGCCAAAGCTGTAATCGAACTTATGATGCATTGCAATTACTTTCATTGGAGCTAGCTCTTCACTTGAGGTCTTTAGGATTTGCAAGGAAAATGTTCTATTCAGTCACTCAGCTAACTACTTACAATACATACAATTTCTGCAGAAATCACAGTAAAAATAACATTTAGAAAAGTTATCTTGTTTCTTTGGCAGAGGCTGCATATACATAATTTTCCACCTACATCCCTTCTCTTTATCCACACATTAATCCCACTTGAATAGCAACTGACAATACAGAGCATCCTGTAAGACTGAGTCCTTTGTTAACGTTAGAAACAGAAGAACCCTGAAATCCTGAGTGGAAAGAGTTTACTTTAACCAATAGAGCATTTAGATTTATATGATAGATAGATATATACATACACACACAGCTAGTTGAATAGTTGGACAGATGTTCAGTCCATTTGTGTATTGATGATATGATTCCATTGGACCCAGCAAAATTGTCTGTATGGATTCCCACAACCTAGACAGTAAGATTCAGTTACCTTCAGATTTGTTTATGGGTTTCCTGTGAGAAACTTAAAGCTATATTAGCATATGTCTAATACAAGCTACTAGAATTCAGAGTCCAACTAAATCTTTTTTTCTTTATCCTATTTCCATTTGGGATATTCTATACAGAATACTGGGTTTTCCATTCTCAAAATGCTTACATTTAGGGCAAGTTCTCAGCCACAGTGGAAGAATTAAAAATACCTATTTATACCAATTAATATTTCTCAATTAAGATCATGTGGCATTCACTGGAGTCATAATGAGACTCCTGTTAAAACGAGCTTGAACCCTGCACTTCTACATTTCTTCCCTTTTATATGCAGAAATAGTTCTTTAGCTGAAAGCAGCCTTTCTTTCTTTCGGTTATTCCTTGATCTCTGTATTCAACCAGCTGAAGTGCCGCTGCTGCTTTGCAGAACTGACTGGCTTTCAGCTGCCACTGCCTTTCTGGAGCAACCTGAACACAAAGAGGAGTTTATTGAGGGGGTTAATATGCGCTGTTATGCTCTGATTCATACTTGCAGTGCATATCAGTTTCAGACTGGGGGCTGCTCCTTTGACAGTGGGAGACAGTCAACGAAAGTGTTAAATGTTAATATTTACTGTCTTTGTCCTTATTTGAGAACAATTTAAAGCATGAAGTTATTGAGAAACCTAAACTCACTTTGAAGCTCTTGGCCACTGAGGCCTTGTTAGGTCACTGATGATCTCTGTGACGCAGCATGCTCACGTTCGTGGTCTGTGCTCCCCTAAGTAAAATTCGATGGTCAAACACAATGAAAACAGACCGCCTCTAAGATGAGTGGGTGATTCATGAGAAGGATAGAGATCAAATGTTGTTCCTGCATGTTCTTTATTTTCTGAAAAGTCAAAACCTCAGTGTAAGATGATAACATAAGAATAAGAAGTATTAAACCGTTGCCAAGTGTAATATCCTAGCACAATTACAGACTGGTGAATTCTGGCATAAGATACTGATCAAGACATAAATCACAAGTAGGGGTAGCAGAAGCATTTATAATTTATTACAGAGTAAACTCTGCTCTTCATTGGGATAGTAACATCTATCACAAATGGTGTCCTGGATTTTCAAAGGATCCCCTGGATATTAGGCATCAACTTTTTAAGAGCATTCAGCAGGATTTGATGATTGTACTCCCTTAAGAGCTGAATGTTGCTTGCATATTAGAAAATGAATACACGTGAGGGAAAAGATGTGGGGAAAGATCTCAGTTATTCCATTCACACATGTGGAGCAGCATTCTCTCATTCCTTCATTCTCAAACACACCACGTACTAGAAATTTTGCTGCTGAGTGTTTTCTCTAATTACTAAACTGTAAATGATAATCAGCTACACATAACTGCTATGCTGGTGCCAAATTTCAAGCTGAGCAGTATCTTGCTGTCACGGGGATACTGCCTTGAGCAACAACTATAGCTCGTGTTTTATGTCTTCCTCAGATGAAAATTGCTGTTAAATTATGGGCCTATTGGGAGGGGAATGTCAGTGGCTCCAAGACACAGTGACCACTTGTAAAACTGGTTTTGTTTGCTTTTTGCTGGTGTTTTTGTTTTCGGTGCAAAAAGCTTTGGTCATAAATCCATAGCCAACTTCTTTCTTTTAATGGGTTATATGATGTGTGTCAGAGTTCACCTTTTAAACAATAGGGATGAAAAATGTTCTGTCTTCTCATGGTTTAGCTTTGGAAAATGTATTTTTAATTTTTTGTTTCACACAATTGCTTACTTACACAAAGACATCATTTTCTGAGACCTAAAATTATTACAGAATTTGGTAAAATTTCAGCACCAAGTTTTCTTCTGGGATTGAGTCAGAAAGTCAAAAGATTTCATTTCTAGCCTTATAGCATATCTAGAGTTTTTAGACCTATTGTAGTGTTTGCATACTTTATTCATAGTATTTCTGTTTAAAAATAATGAATCTATAATTTTATATAGTTTTTGAAGAGTTTTAAAAAATCAAACCTGAATCTGGAATTAAGCTAAATTAAGCTGACTTTCTTGTTTGTTTTTCATTGTTCAAAGGAAAAAAAACCCACATGGATTTTGTATGGGTCCCTCCCACTCCCCATTTAAGCAAATAACTGAAAGTTTACTCACTGCCATAGTTTTATTCATAATTTTTCCAATGGCACCTTCCATCTCCTGTTTTTTTTGACCCGGTTACCTGCAGACTGGTTTTTGAGACGATATCTCCTCAGGATATCATTTTTCAGTGAATCTTTTATTCCTCCTTCACATGAATATATACCTTCTGTTAACATCAGCAGGACTTTTTTCTTTCTCTCTCCTCTACTTTCCAGAAACTGCTTGGCTCATTTACTTCCCTGTTATACTCCCTTTTCCCAGGCTGACCCTTCAACTTACCTGTCTGCTTTTACCTCCTTCAGTTCTTCTGGACCACTATTACGTTTTTCTGTTAGTTTTGCACTTTCTTATTCCAGTAGCTTGCACAGATTTGGTGTGAGGATCAACGCATCATTTTGCATCTGTGCCCCCAGTAACTAACCCTTTAGCACCACTCCCACTCCCCCACTGTCAGGGCTGTTCCCGATGGGTGAGATGACCCCCTGACCCACGTGCAGCAAACTGGAACTCCCTTTTTCACAACCCTAGCAAAACATTCCTCTTTCGCAATTCCCAGAGGAAGTCAATGAGATATAATAATGGAGGGAAGGGAGAAAAAGTTGCCAGTTGTTTCCACCTCTGGATATTTTGATTGCAAGGAGGTGGGTTATTGTATTATTAAGAAAAGGATGCTGTGCTATTCTGAGACCTCAAAATAGGAGGAGGGTAAACAATTTAATTTTTTATTTCCGTGTTTACAGATATGGGAGACTATCTGTCTCATTGGTCCTCTGAGCTCAGAAACTGGTTTACAAACTCTACCTTCGTTTGGGGGTTTAAGGTTGTCCTTTGGACTGGAATAAAATGCACACTGCCCTTTCTGAGGTTCAGCTACCTGCTTTACCTGCAACCGCATCTCAAATGTGTATGCAGGCCCTCTGCAGCGCAGGCGGCTTGTTGCCATCGCTTCTACCCACTCGCAGGTTGCCTGCAGTCCACCGAGATGCCTTTTCCCCATCGGAGGCAGAGAACCATGCAACACTGAGAGCCTCACCCTGCTGGCGCCCTGGTCCAGGCCCCGACCCCCACAGCTGGACTGGGGCCACCTTCCCCGGGGCTGGCCAGGGCCCCCGGCTGCCATGGAGGGGCTATGGGGCATGAGGGTCTTTTGCAGAGACCTGAGCTCCTCAGCCCTTCGGGAAGCCTCTCTATTTTGCCATTAATGAGCTCAAAGGACCATTAACGAGCTGGTAATGCAGTATCTATGCCCATGTGGGTGTACGTTTATAGCACTCAAAGCAAAAGAAAGCTGGGTAGCAGATGAAGTGACGTTGTGTGTGCTACAGGTAAGTGCTAATGAGACATCTTACTGTAACAATTAGACACAAAGTTTTATCTCCACTGCGTTAACGTGTATGACCATCACTTCCCAGTTTTAGATAGGGATGAGGACTTGAAAGGCAACGGTTTTGCTTTATATTTTGTAGAGCAGATGAATCTGAGATGTAGATCACCTGCGTCCTCCCATTTTGTAAGGTGAAAAGTTCAGCATTTTTCTCCCTTTTTCCATTCAGCCCTGCCTAGATCAAAATTGATTTATCGGTGACATATTACAGACAGCCTTGGAGTCAGGTTTATCCAATCGCTGTCAGAGCAGCATGCTGTTACTTACACCTCCTGCACTGCAAACGATGTACCCCTCATCAGAGAGCCTGCTGACAGCGGATGGGCGGCTGGGACCCATCAGATACCACTGTCACGTCCAGGCAGCCAGAAACATGACCTCTCCCAGGAGAAAGAGGTACTGTAGGGTTACTTGAGTCAGGAGGCCAAGACCTCTTTGGCTGCTTCTGCATTAAAGAAGAAATAAATTGTGGGGCTCTTTCAAATGTCTGCAGGTCCCTGAGAAAGAAGTTTTCAGCTAGACAAAGAAAAGATTAGATATCCTAATGCAAAAAGCATGAAGCTAAGAGAGTGGGACAAAGTATTCTATACTCTTTTCTAGAGAAAGCCACCTGCAGGTATGTCCTACCAGCAGAGGTTACCATCATCATGGCTATGATTATTGCTTACAGCATCTGCTTTACACTGATATGCAAGCTCATGTCAGAAAGAACCATCTAAATTTAGCACTAAGACATTGTACATTTAGACAACATTGAATAAATAAAAATACAAAGCACAGAAGAAAAGAAATGGCACACAGACAAATAACAAAACCGTCCACCCATGTCTTAGTTCTTGACACCGCAGACTGAAAATGAAGATTGCTGCTTTGAGAAGTGCTGAACTAACGAAATTCTGCTGTTGAACACCATGTTCGCATAACAAGCTGTTGAGGTGGCATGATCTTGTTATCACTTGGGGAGAGAACTGTGATTCCTATGCATTTTAGCTGGCAAACAGGGTGACTTATGTCGTTATGTATGTTCATCAGTGCTCTGAAGAGTTACATATGTTTATACCAGACTGGTTATACCAGGTTAATTTTAATACAACGGAGTGACATGAAACTTTCCTCCTCAGTTAAGTAAGTCCGGTGTGTGGTTAGAGATTAAATAAAAAGGTGTTTCCAACATTATTTTTGGTCTGGAGATGATTTTACACTAATAAATTTCACACCTTGCATGTTGTACCTACTCAGTGTTTATTTTCCCTGAGTTATGGTAACATTTTCTATTGTATATAACAGTACCAGCTACTGGCATTGCACAGGGCGTGTGTTTATGACTTAAAGAATATACATACATGAATGTAAATTACTCAGATGGGACCACATTCTGCCTTAAAAAATATGGAAGCAGGAAAATGCAGGTAGTGCACGGGGGGAAAAATTAGACCCTGAGAGTCTCCATTTGATCCATGTATATAAAATATGGTACATGTATATGATTGGCAAGGTCTGCAGTAATCCTAGACTTGTTGCCCTTGTTCTGACACCTCCATGGTTATGAACTTAACATGTGGTATGTGCTTCATAAAACAATTCTGCCATTGTTAAACTTCTTTGCACAGACAATGAACGAATTTATTGAACTATGCACACTGTGCATGAAAATTCAGTCTCTAAGGATTACTTTGTGTTTGCCAGAACCTGAACTATTTCCAGTACATTTGAGGACTTTCCACAATTGGAAAACATCTAACTGTGGGTGTGGGATAAACAGGGAGAGAAAAAAAAAAGCCTACAACTGTTAAAATTTCCACTGATAGGATTGAAAGCTGTGATTAAATGTGCCTGGGATGGCAAAAAGCATTTCATAGAACACTGCATATCCAGAATTAGTTATTCTTTTTTTACATGTAGTAGATTTGTGGCACGTACAAAGGACAACGTCCCTTTGTATGCATAACAGATACAAACCTACTTATCACAACAGGAGGAACACTTCAATAGATGTCATAAGCCTTGTTTCACATTTAGTATTTCAAGAATTGTTGCTGTTTTCAGTTGCTGATATGACCTTACTGACTGCGTCTTTCAAAAGTTCTGGGATAGTGTAAGTCACCACACAAAAAGAGCACTGAGACAGTAAGGTGATATAAAAAGCAAAGGAATACTGCATGACCTCCTCTTTTCAGGCTACACTTTGGAGGCATGAGCTACTGCTTTTACTCCATTTGATGTGGAAATGTCTTTATGGGTTAACTCTTCCAAACGAATGCAACGTCCTTTCTGATTTCCTATTTGGCCTCTGTAATTGTTCTCACAACAACAATAATGTAAAGTCCTTATACCTTCAATTTTTCTTTAGGAAAAGGATCATTATTCCAGTTTTACATATGGAGGGACAAACAGAAGTCCAAATGCCAGGTCAGTTACATAACTAAGCAAAATATTGTTCTCATTGCAGTTGTGCAACCCCACTGATCTGATGAGAACAAATGAAAATTGTAAATCAAGATGTAACGTGACTGTGCCCTTAGCTGAGGATTCAAATTCTTAAGAGGACTTTGTTTTATATCCCAGCTAATTAAATTTTAGACACTAAAGCCTGAGACTGTAATGCAAGAAAAGCATGATCCACAGCCACTTAGTACAGAAGTCACCTGAAGTCATTAAGCATCTTCCTCTTTGGCCTAAAAATTCCCTTGTAACTATATTTCTGCTGCTGTAGTTACTAAGGACTGTCCCAGCCTGAGCGCTCAGATGCCCATTTTCCCTCTACTTCATACTGGGGTCAGGGAGGCTGGCAGAGCTGCCCCTGACCTTCTGTGCAGTGCCTGGCAGTTCAAGTACACAGTGAAGAAAGGGAAGCCTAGGGACCTGGTCCCTGACTCCAGTGCTATTTCTATTTTCTGTTTCCAACTCATGTCTGCATTCTGTCTCTGTTCCCAGAACCATTCACACATTTTTACATTGACTAGATCTTGGAATAAAACAAACAATTTTTTCCATTTTCTGACCCCCAGACTTAGATCCCAACAGTTAGGTCTTCTTTCCTAGAAGAAGCAGAAGCAAAATGTGAATTTGTTACTTCTTTAGCTGAGGAAGGGATTGAGTTCTGACACACCACTTTCTAAATAAGTGCTCTCACCAAGGGGCTGGTGTTAAGGGCAGAGGGCACTACTCCTTATTGCTTTAGCATCAGTATTTTAGAAAAGACATCAATGGCTCTTTCAAATAATCACAGAATCACAGAATGGTAGGGGTTGAAAGGGACCTCTGGAGATCATCTAGTCCAACCTGCCAAAGCAGGTTCACCTAGAGCAGGTTGCACAGGATGGCATCCAGGCGGGTTTTGAATGTCTCCAGAGTCGGAGACTCCACCACCTCTCTGGGCAGCCTGTTCCAGTGCTCTGCTCCCCTCAAAGCAAAGAAGTTTATCCTCATGTTGAGATGGAATTTCCTGTGTTCCAGTTTGTGCCCGTTGCCCCTTGTCCTGTCACTGGGCAGCACTGAAAAGAGTCTGGCCACATCCTCTAGACACCCACCCTTTAGATATTTATAAGCATTGACGAGATTCCCTCTGAGTCTTCTCTTCTCCAGACTAAAAAGACCCAAGTCCCTCAGCCTTTCCTTATAAGAAAGATGTTCCAGCCCCCTAATCATCTTTGTAGCCCTCTGCTGTACCCTCTCCAGCAGTTCCCTGTCCTTCTTGAACTGGGGAGCCCAGAACTGGACACAGGACTCCAGGTGTGGCCTCACCAGGGCAGAGTAGGGGGGAGGATAACCTCCCTTGACCAGCTGTCCACGCTCTTTTTAATGCACCCCAGGATGCCATTGGCCCTCTTGGCCAAAAGGGCACATTGCTGGCTCAAAATAATGTTTTATAGGTGTCTACACTCAAAGTTTCTAAATCCTAATTAGGCAGAATAGCCTCTTCCGGTCCCTGAGTCACACGCTCAAACACTGGAGAAGGATGTGATTTCAGTCCTATCTTCTGCTCAGCATTTCTCAAGAGGCACAGGTAGTCCCCTGTGCGTTTTGTTTTGTGGAGCTGCGACTGTGAATCTTATCCCTTACGAATCCTCAAGGTTTAATTCTGGGTTGTCAGTGCAGAGCAGTGATGAGCCACCTAAAAGGTGGTGTCAGGCTGGCACAAATGGGTAAGCCCTTAAGACTAACGTACCTAGGAAAAAGATGGGCAGCCTGATCTGGCTAGGCAGAGAGCGTGGTTCTCGGGCAAGAAGGGGCATAGAGAACTGAAGGTCTCCAGGGTTGCTGCAGAGCCTTGGAAGAATACCCTGGCAAGAATTAAAACATGCACATGAACAGTTCAATTTAATGACATGAAAGAGAGCCACAAAAAGTGACTGTTTGATCTTAACTGGTATCCCAGCATTGTAGAAAAATAGGGTTGGACAAGATTTGCAGAGGTTGCATGGTAATTCTAATTTTTCCCTCTCATTCCTCAGAAGAATCCGTACATATGCTTGTTTAATCTGCTTGTAAAGACATCGAGTAATTGAAACAATATAACCTCCTCACACATTTTATTCTTTTTATCTGTCTTTATTTCTAGGAATTTCTTCCTAGCGGCTAACCTGAATCTCTTTGTAGCTGAAATTCATGTCATCTTGCCTTTGTCCATGAACCCAGAAAACATATTTTTTCTTTGTTTCTTTACAGAGTAATGTGAAACAGTTTTTACTTTCTTGGGGACTATTATGATGCCTTCCCTCAGTTTTCTGTTCTCTAGTCAAAACAAGCTCATCTTCAATCTTTTTGCTGTAAACCAGATTTTCTGACTCTCAGATCAGTCTTTGTCTTCCTCAAGTGTTGTGTCTAAAACTGGACACATTATTCTAGCTAAGGCTGTGGCGATGGTGAATTGACTGAAGAATTACTTAACATTTCTCATTTTTGTTTATATATCTTAATATGTTGTGTGCCTCTTCTGCAACAGCATGATACAGTTGACTCATGTTAACTCCACATGTATATCAAGATTCTTTCACAAAGAATTTCTAACAGCTTATTTTACAGCTGTGTTTCTGCTGTTGATTATTCCTTCATGAGTGTAATATCTTATATTTGTTCTTATTGTGCCCCATTTTTTCAGACTTTCCCCACGCTGTCAAAATCAATTCCTAATCCTGTCTTCTAGTTATTTTGTCATCCTACTCTCTCTTTGAATAGTCTGTAAATTTTACAAGCCTTTCTTTTCCATCATCTAGGTTCTCAAAGAAATATTAAAAAGGACTAGAACCAAACCCAAACCATTATCTATTATATATCCTTCTATTTTGCTGGACTTGAAGTTATTGATATTTATTAATTATAAAACAACAAACTAGAATGATAGCTTGAAATCTAAAAGTGAGGAAGCTTGAGGCATATTGCATGTCTAGGAAAAAAATGAGATGTCTGGAAGGTCAGACTTCATATGAAATTGCAGAAACAAGGAGTGTTCTCTGAGGAATTCCTGTCTGACCCTAAATTAATGAGAACCATGTTAACTGTGGCACTTTGCCAGATTTAATTATCACAGATAAGATAGTAATTGGAATTTAAGGTCCACAGCTACAGATAGGTCTTCTGGAAGATGCAGACTTAAGCACATGCAAAGCTTATGTCAGTCTGCATTTATCTGCAGAAATCACTTAAGAGAGACCGAAAGTACAAGGAGGAAAGCAAGATGCGGGTACACCAGGCAGACTGAGCGGTGGGACATGCAGCTGGAAAACAAATTCTATGAAGTAGGAATACTCAGATCAAACAGCATGAAGCCACAAAAACAAAGTGAACAAGAGATGGGAACATGCAGGCTCAAATGATGTCTGGAATTTGGAAAACGCTGTAAGACCAGTGAGAAATGTAACAACTTTAGAAAAATTCACAAGCCACAGCAAGAGAAGCAGAAGCAGGAAAACACAGAGTAAAGACATGAGTGGAGTGTGACGGTGCAGAACACAACAAAGTAAAACTGCATAGAAACTCTGAGTGGCATTCCACTCTTCTTTCTTCAGTATTCGCAAAAGTGAATTAGATCTTCTAAGCTAGATGCCTAGGCTTCCTCTGCAATCAGTGGTAAGAAACAGACTTCTCTATAAATAAGGATGTTAAATAACACTGCAGCCTGGGACATAGGTAAGTGGGGGACAGGGCACTGCAGAGCCCAGTAAAATCATACATAAAATGGAGAAGGTGAATAAGGAACAATTATTCTTCTTAGCAGTGTCTTGGTTTGAGGTAAAACAGGACCAATTTTCTGTTCAGTAATTTTACTTTGCAGCCAAGCCTCTTCTAACTACTGAAATTAACAGCACGTTGTGCAGAAATTGGTCACTCTTAGGGTGATAAGACCCATGTTTATAGCTGATGCCAAGGAACGGTATGCAGAGAGGCTCTTGCTTATACTTATTGCTATAACACCCAAGGCCAGCCAACTTTGTTACTTGCCCTGTTGGAGGGTCGGAAGCGGAAAAGCGTAGAGGTGTCACACCTGCAGGGAGGAGCAGACAGGACAGGTGACCCAAAACTGACCAACAAGGGTATTCCATCCCATCTGCCTCATGCTCAGTATAAAAGCTGAGGGATCAAAGGGTCAGCCCTCTTCCTTCAACGGCCAGTGTCCGAGGAGGACTCTGTCTGTTCGTCTGTCTTTGATCCAGATCCGTGCGTTCCAGAATCCAGATCCGGAATCCAGTTCCTGTCTGTCACTGAGTCCAGTCTGGGACTCTCCTGATGCCTGCTGGTGACGTGATTGTCATCCTGGGAGCTTGATACAGTTTTGTATATATTTCATTATTTCCTTTTTATTCTTTTATTATTAATATTTCATTAAAGTAGTTTAGTTTTTTCTAAACTCATAAGTCTTTTTCTCTCCCTCCCTCCTCTCCTTGAAGAGAGAGGTGGTGGGCAGCATCTGTTGTTTTGCCACAGTGGCCAGTCTGGCCTAAACCATGACAAGCAGTTGTCAATGACAGAATTTGGAAACTAGTGCAGAAAGGAATGAGAAATACAAATGTTTGTCAACATGTAAATTAGGTAGCAGCGGAAGTGGAAAACAATTCATAAATTTGTTGCTACGATGTCCAGAGGAAGCTGCAAATGATGGTCAGAGATGTTCTGTTTGTGCCTACAGCCCAGCGAAAAAGGTAACTGCAAGCTGGGAGGGCAAGCATCACACAGTAAGTGTCACAACATGCTTGTTCACTCTTCTTGAAGCATTTAGCATTTATCTTCATTGGGAACGATACAGTACAAAATCAAATCCACTGTGGTTGTGCTGGTGTCTGAAGACTCCAGAGAGCAACAGTAAGTGAAATAAACTTAAAAGTGGTTGGGGAGATCAATAGGACTGGGCAGCCTCTCAGGAGTTTATGCCAGTTGCTATTTGTAATTACACAATTTTCAGTTACGAAGGATTTATAACACCTTCAGTTATCAATATCACCACAAGCAGGAGGTGGATAAGCTGAGGTGGTTGGGTACAGGGCATGTATCGGTCCAAGAGGTGAGATCGAGAAGACTGGTCCCATTGTAAAATGTTGTTCCTATTTTAAGTCTTGCCTAAACTTGCCTTCCTTTAGGATCTCAAATGACATACTGGCCATTTACATAAATAAACCATTCTCTTTCTTGTTCAATGTTCAGCTGGCAGACACCTCAGTTGAGCTGGAACTTAAGCTAAAGAGTAGAACTAAAAAGTCAGTACCTTCTGTTTGTCTGAGTTAAGGATAATTTCAGTATTACGTAGTGTAAAATCAGTCTAAAGTGTCAACTAAGCTCACAGGTCTGTAAAGCTCTGGGTCCACTAAGACTGTTAACGATGCTATGGAAATTATCACATTTCATTTTGTGAGCTACCTTTCATTTTGTGAGCTACCTTTCCACTTAATACCAACATACTTCAATTTTTATCATATGTGAAGGGTTTTGCCTCTGTGTAGGTGAAGTTAGGCTGCTTATTTTTAAAAGCAGGAGATATTTGTTCAGTTCCAATGTACTATTCTAGTGATTTCCTTTCTAAAATACCAAATGAGTCAAAACAAATACAGGAAAATCAGTGGGATATTCTACTAGGCTAATAAAAAGAAATTCACTTGGAAACAGTTGGCAGGCTGTTACTTGCCATGTCTTACTGGAGGAGGTGTAGGCAGGCTGAAACAGAGAAAAATCCTCAGAGATTTTTCAATTGCTCCACGGATGAAGCCAGTATAGTTCACACAGTGTCTTCACAGAGATGGAGGTAATAATCATTTTTGAATCATACATGAAAACACATAGGACTTTGAAGCAGTTGTAGTTCAGATATATATAGGATTTAGGTATGTACATGGTCTGGAACTTGTTAACAATGAATTGCTGAGCCACCACTTGGTGATCAGTGCAATTATTAATGCTGCTCTGTCTAAAAAGTTTTCTGTTATTTATTTGGATGTTTAACAACAGAAACACATACAAGACACTCTACTATTGGAAAATGAAAGGCAGCTTAGCTTTATGTGTATTTTTAAAATGTTTTTTAATAGGAGGTATTGTGGACTCTGTTAGACAGGCTTAGGGGAATGATGATAAAGAAGAAGTTGAATTGTATGAAATTTAGCAGGAGCTGTGAAAGAAGAGTCAAAATAGGATGCAAATTAATTATGGCCTAGAATGCCCTGTGATAATGAGAAAATAGTTTGCTCAAGGGTTTCACAGCTCTCTCATATAAATTCCTGCATAAACATATGGGAGAATCAGTGGCATGATCAGGCTTTATGCAATGGCACAGGTCACACAGCTAAAATCTGTTTTATTGTTGCATGGTGGGTCATATTTGTCTCCACAAACATCCAATGGGAATATATGGACCACTCTTGTTTTTTACTGTTACTACATATCCCAATTAGCGTAACGTCTTGGAAAACAATCACAAGCTAAATTGTAAACCGCCTAAAGGAGTAAAATGTACTGTTTACTGACCATAGTTTGGCACTATGTTGACATTTTATTAATCTTGGCTACCATTTTGCATCAGGACCACAACAGTGGCCAACAAAACCAGTGTTTCATTACCTATTCTATGGGAACATTAACACCCAGTTTCACTGGATATTCATTGTCTACCAATGAATTCAAGTGGTAAGCACGTGTTAAATGTTAATAAGTATGATATAATTTGATCATCTTGACTATTATAGCTTTCACTCAGGTACAATGGTAAGCATTTTTTACAAAATAAGTGTTTTTTTCTTGTGGGGGTAGGGCTTGTAACATGTGTCATGTGTTTGTGGTATTACACTTGAGCCTGAAATGTAAAGTATTCATCCCCTTGGGTCACTTTACTAGCTTAAGCAGCTTTATGATTATAGTAATGGGATAAAAAGGGCCTAGAAATGCTTAATAATTAAGCTATTCTGTAACTGCTGAATTTATTTTCCAGACTGCTAAGACAGTTGTCTTCAGAGGATGCCTGAGGAAAGAGTGTGTAACTTGGTCACTAAATATGTCCTAGAACTAAAAAAAAATAAAGTATTATGTTGGACCTACAGGACTTGAAGGCACATGCAAGTATTTGTTGAAGGGTTGTGGCATTACAAAGGGTTATTACACTTAATCACAATAACTCTTTTGTCAGAAAATATAACTAACTTTAAAATGAACACCTTTATTTTGGCTGAATAGGGGAAAAGCTGATAGGAGAAAAAAATCCATAAAACCAGCTGAAGGGTAGTGACCTTGTTTCCTTGGAAACTGGACTAAAACAACTGAAACTTTATAGAACTTGCATGGAAAGGATTGCATAATAAGTCAACATTTGTTTGCTGTAATTTATCTCTAAAAACATCTGGTCTTTTCTTGTTAAATGTGATTACTTGAATCAAATTCAAGTACTTCATCAAATTATCATTGTTTAAGTTGGTGGCAATAATACTAATTATACGTATGAATTGAGACTGATTTTCTTCAGTAGTATTTATACTCAATATTTAGTGTTTGTCATCCTTATGATCAAAGAAGACAATGATGCATCAGGATAGCTGAATCAGGCCTGGCGTAGGTGTATACTGTAGTTATGCCACACGGGAGCTGTTTGGGGATTCAGGATTCATCCTTCTGGACTATTAATAACCTTTGTTATTGAAGCCTCTCAAGCCATTCAGCCACAGGCTGGCCATAGCAGTGTCTTGCAATCTGCCCAGGAGTGATCACTACCTCGTGGACAAACTTCTGTGAAACAATGTTCAATCTCATAATGTTCCAGCCTAAAATACTGGGGTAAAAGCTTTAATGTGGGGGAGAATGAAATCGTGTAAGGACCGCACACATTTTGCTTGCTTGTCTTTGTAGAAATGAGAGACAACTTCTCTATCCGCAGTTTCTTCAAAGCTGACTTGGAGGTCATTTCCACTCATCTCTCCCTTCCAGATGCTGTTTTTTGCATATTATTGCTTTTCTTCAAACAGAAAGCCTATCATAAAACTAGCAAATCAGTCCTGTTCAAGGTATCATCAGCCTGTGTTTGTATATAGGAATTTATTTTTTGGTTTTGGCAGTCTTAACCCAATGAAATAGGAGTCTGAAGAGTTTAATCAACTCATCTGCAGCTTGGAAGTGACTGCTAATATCAGTTACAGGGCTACAAGATGATTTTCTGCATAATACATTGGAAATGGGATATGCACATCAGTCTTACAAAGAAGTGGAATAGGGTTCTCCCAAACTTTATTCTGGCATCACAGTCCACAGCTATCTCAGAAGCATCAGAAACCATAGGGGAAAGGCCCTGCACAGCTCCTCAGGCTAAGCTTCTACACTTGGCTTTTATTAGATCAGTGAAAGCTACACAGAAACTGAAGCTTTGCTTTTGATAAAGTAGACTTGTCACATGCCAAAAGATGTTGACAAGTGATGGATGGTGAGACTTCTATCTTCTCTCCACACAGCTTTTGATAACAGCTGCACCATTCAGTTTCTGAGACAATCTTGGTATACATAGTCCTGCAGGAAAGTAAACGCAATCTCTCAGTCAGTCTGCCATTTGCTTTGCAGATTTCTAAAAAGATGGCATATCTGCCGGCTTCCCAGGCCAGGCATCTTTCACAGGTACATAAGCTCATCGATGCTCAGACCTCATGAGCTATTTGACTTTCACCAATCTTATCTACATTTCCAGGGTCAGAAATGATCAGTCTCCTCAAGAAGGCTACAGGTCAACAATCGTGTTTGCTCTGAAGAGACATAAAAAATTTTAGGTCTAGCGCTACCTTACAATTTTGAGGTTGTTGACTGGTATATATTTGTTTTTCGATTTGACCAGACCCAGACTGGCCCGTGTACCAGATAGAAACAACACTGGTACATTCATATGGTGTTCATCAGCTTCAGCCTGAAAATCATTAGTGCTGATTTTTTCTTTTAACATTGCCTGAGCTAAACTTGTAGTAAATCTTATTATAAATCAGCCTACCTGCAGCCAAGGCCTGATCAATTCATACTGAGTGCCTGGGTTTTCTTTACCCTATGAAGTTGCTGATATACATCAAGTAAAAGACAGTCCTAGACATGAAGTGCTGTTATGTAGCAAAACATATAAACAATACAAGAAAAAAGATAAGAATGTGTAAGTAGGGGCAAAGGAAAAAAAAGATGCGATGCCTTGATACATATTTTTCCAATAAAAATTAAGGGAAAACACAAATTGTTAATCACAGTGAGCAAAAATAACCTTTCAACTGTTGTCAAAAAGCACTGAACTTACTTGTATCTGGTAATTTTTTCATGAGATGAATACTCTTGGTTTGGTTTTTATTTACTATTCATGTGCAGTTAATGCTCTTCTAGCAGCTCTCTGCCAAACAGCAAGTTGGCCTCTTAATCACTCCCCCACTCCCCAGTTAGCCACACAGGTATTCTACTTTCCACTGTAATAAGGGCATCATAGATATAACACGGTATTGCACAGGACTTTAACTTAATTTACATTGCTGAGAAGTATAGCCAAAGACCTGGGTTGTGTTTCATTTTTTTTCCTGTTACTTTCTACTTAATTTTTTAAATATAATTCCAGCTTGTGTAAGTGGTGAAGAAATTAACTCCTGTACTTCAGGAGGAATATTGAAACTTGATTTCTTTTTTACACAAGTCAAGTAATGCTATATTTACTGTTCTACAAGATTAAATTCTTTAGATAATATTTTAGAATGACAAATTACTTGCAGATACATTGCTTTGTATAAATGAATCATTATGCCATGTGAAAATATTGAAATTGTACTTAAATAATTGTAAGATAAAGTTATACACTGCAATATAATCAAAGATAATACTGAATTATAACAGTAATTTGTACTTCTGTTCTATTTTTATCCTTTCATCTTTGCAATGTTACAAGAAATGTCAAAAAATGGGAAACAACTTTCAAGGAATACTTTTCCATTAATGGTAAGGTATGTTGGATCAGATCCTATGGCAAAATTTTTTATCCTGTGAAATGTTCAGTAGTTAAAGAGTGAAAACACATGGCAACTTTTGAGGATTCATAGAACGATAGGCTTCAGGGTCAAAAAGCACTGTTTGTGGTCACTAAACTTGATGCCTGCATTACTGAAACGAGGACTAATAACATCTTCTGGGAGTAATGAATATCACATATAGAATTATGGTTTAATGAAGAAAATATTGAGTATTTCACAGAAAAATCAGGGATTAAAACATTCAGTTTTGATTAAATTCTTTTCTGGAGGGTAAAACAAGAAAAGCAAAAACCACAGTGATTGTTCATATACATTCATATTTTGCCTAATTTTATTTACATACTTATTCATAGGTAACTGAGAGCCAGTGTAATAATTTTGCCAGACACTTCTTCAGGCTTTACATCAAGTTATTAGATAATCTAGGTGTTTAGTTTCTTAGCCTTTTTTTTAAAGCTATTTCCTGAAACTCTTCACCCAGAAATCTGCATAGCCAGCTGAGCTGTGGCCTGGTACGTGCTATATTGTGACACAGATCTGTGTCAAAGCAACCACACTGTTTGGTGGTTTGCAAGCACTGTGTTTCAATGTTGACTTGGTTACTGTGCGTTGACTCATGTCTCAATTCCTCAAGACCTTATATGGTCAAATAGTACTGCCTGTGAACCATTAAAAAATAAGTGTTGCCATACTTTGCTGAAGACATGGAGAGATGAAAAAAAATTCATTCTTCATTCTTCCCTCATCTTCATTCTTCCCTCATCTCCCACTAGGTGCTGAAAAACAGTACTACAGAGGTGCGGTTTTTTGTTGAAAGAAAGAAAAAGTTATCTTTGGTGTAACTACACCGAATAATCCAGGAGAAGATGCTGTAAGCCAGCGATACTTAGGAGAGAGAAAACTTCAGTTCCAGGCCAGGACTGACAGAGCTTATTTAATCCTGGCAGCTGAACTGTCTAAGAGGAGGATCTCGAACTTAAAGTAGGACACGGAGAACTGACATGCAACTTGCATAGTGTGTTATGAAAGCATGCAGAAATATTCACGACAGGTCATTGTGCCAGTAACAGTTTGGTTGTGGACAGTTGGCACAGATGAGGAAAAAAAATCACCTTTTCACAAACGTGTCAAATTTCATTTTTCTCCCTTTCCAAGCATCTCTAAAGGCTGCATATCAATTTGCAGCTAAAATTTAAAAAACAAAGTTGTGCAATTTTTTGGCCTTAATTTTTATACAGATTATGAACAAAGAGGGAGTTTGAGATCTTTATATACCCTTACACCATGGGAGAGCTCAGAACTGAATCCTGATCTTCTAAGTCTGTACCTGAAGTGCATTACGGTCTTTCCTGTTCTGCATCCTGGGACACTGCCACTCCTGAACAAATAAATGACCAGAATAGAAGGAGAGTGAGATAAAAGTACTTGTGCCCTGATTCACAGGAGTGTTTTGAAATCTAACTGGGATTTAGACATCCATCTGAAGCGAATGAAAGATCACAGAGCCTGAATACATCAGCTGTCCACTGTCTGTAAGCAATGTATTTTGGTTCCAGATACTCTGTGCCATGATGGCTAGCGGAAGTCTATCAAGATTGATCATATCAGGCATAATGGCTTTTTCATGTGGCTACATCGCCACTGAATCCCAAAAGCAGTATAACCAAGGCAGAGCAGCACTGAAACACATCTACTGAGCTTTGCTGAGCCTCCGCCAGCCCATGTAAAACCAGACTTCACTGTAGTGTGGGTACAGTACAGAAAGACCTGAGCTTAGTTCCGGTGGACCTAGCTCAGATCTAGACCAGTGGTATTACTCAGACTGTCCCACTTCATCTTGGTTTAGGAAGAGCAGGCAACAGTAAGCAGAGACCTAACCCATGCTTGCACATTGAGGCACTGTGCTCCACCAACCCCCGGCAGTCCCTACTCCGGAGTCCAGAGTCTGACCATGTGTTGACCATGTGATCTTGGTGTGCACTACCCCTCTGTGTTCCCCTGGCTCCTTGGTACAGACATCTAATTCTGCAGAAAAAAAATTTTGCTCCCTGAGTGCCTTGCTCCAGGTGCCCAGGGATCCAGAACACAGGGGCTGTGCAGGCAAAACCTTTGCGGATCTGGGAACGGGCAACGTGGCTTTGCACAGTCTTCAATTTGCCACATGTGTCTGAATTACTGAGATAAGTAAATTAAATTAAAAATTGCATCAGAGAGATAGTCTATCCTATGAGTGAGGGGAGGTACTGGAAAATAATAATCAGTGAAAACCTTTTTTTCATGAGGGACGGACATGTTAAGAACAATTCCTTCCAAAGTGGTAAGAGGAAAAACTCTCCATCTAGCTATCATATGCAAACAGGCGTTTTCAAATCATGCTTTTAAGCAGAAATAGGAGCACACTATAGAGCTGAGATCCAGGTTTTTCCAAATAGAGAGAGGTGGTAGTGCTCTACTTCGGAACAATCCCTACCTCTTCCATATGATTTCTGCATATTAGAGTAATTTATCAAACTCTGTGCAGAAAGAAGTTTGAGTCTGTTTTTCTTCATTTGGCTTGTGAGTGTTTTTCAGATGGGGATCAAAACAAACCATATCCTGCCCCTGTGGAAAATACATTTATACTCAAGATATGCAAAACAGGATATGACAAAATTCTGGAGAAAAAGTACAGCACTGCTGATACATGAGGTTCTGGTATAAATCATTCCTCAGCCCTGGGATTCATGTTGGAAACTGCTCAGATAGATGATTTGATGCTTCTGAACTCTAAAGGAATAAATAGAAAGGAGAACAAAAAGACACTGATTTACACTGAAAATGAAGTCATGTATTTACATTAAAGGAGTCAAGTCCTCATCGGGATCTGTAATTGCAATGTACAATCTACTTTGGGTTTATATCCAGCAAGAGACAGAATTATGATACAGTTATTTCATCAGAGCTTTCTAGTTTGGTCATGTGCTAAAACTTCTTAATTAATCAGCTAACACTGGTTTGCGGTTTTTTGTTGTGGTTTTTTTGTGGTTTGGTTTGGTTTTTTTTCCTTTAGCTGCTGTTTGTCAACTTCTACTGTTTCTTTGCCTTTAATTTGAAGTTCATTCATGCACGGCCTTTTTGTTAAAGTAACTTACAAGAGCAGCATTTTTATCAAGACCAAATTTAAATAGGTGGCATAGGCATATAGAAATAAAGCATTATTCAAATGGGACATAAACTGCTGCTGACACAAGCATCTATGTGATCTTGATTTATTTTTTGATGCATATTTTATGTGGCTGCTCCATAGTTCCTGTTATGCTTTCACCAATAGCTCTGTGCTATAGGTAAGAGCTATATAAACGAAATAATAAAACCAGCTTTTCACTTTCTCTTAAATAACGCTTTTCACAGTAGACAGAACTTGGAGAATGTACTTGTTCCTAAGTAAAAGAGACTAATATTGTCAAAGGGATTTCCCATTGATGAATTAATGAAGTTCACAGTCAGCAGAAGACGTATATCTCACCCAACTGATGTACACTATAACATCATTGCAGATGCCATTACTTCCAACTGTGTTTTTTCAGTACAGTAGGCACCTTCTCAGAGTTTAATCTAATGAGGAAAACCTAATTTTCCTGTCTTGTAGCAAAGAAGGGCTAACTCCAATGAAAAAGATAGGTCCTAAGAGTTACATAGTTTCATGACTAACGTTTTAACTGCTTTGTCCTTGAACTGTACCTGTAAATTAGGTATTTAGGTTCCATGAACAGCATTTGAGATGTGATCAGGGTGATCTGAAGAGCTCCGTTGCTGCTAAGGGGTAATCGAGAGGGGCTGTTGAACGCTGAAAGCTCTTGAACTTTTGTTAATGCAGGTGCCTCTCCTGACGTGGTGCAGGTTGGAACCACCCACTAAGAGTGGATGCATCCATCTCTTACACTTGAATTATTAAATAAGGTTGACATCTTTTTTAAATACAACTGTTGTAGTAGAAAATGGGTGCTCTAAATAAGTCTACAAGAAGCTTGGTTCATTTCCTGTTTTTCTTCAGCCATTCCAGCCTCAATTTTCCATCTCAAAGAAAAATCCCCCTAAGCAAAACATAGGTAAAGACTCAGGCCTCAAGATTTTTCACACTGTAGCAATTTATCTTCTGGATTATGGTAAGTTTTAAGTTGAATGTGGGTGCTAAAATGCTTAGAGCCATTTGTACTTTGATCAGAAGAAAAACTAACTAAAGTGCCTGAAGTCCTGTTTTAGGCTCCAGCATTCCTAGTTAAATCAATCATTTAGTACAAGATCTTAACAAGAGTCAAACTTCTTTCATTCCAGCAGAATGTGGAAAAGTGATGATTAAACATAAAATGGATATATTACAATACGAAAACTTATATAACACAAGAAATAAGAAGCAAACAAAATCTATTAATCAAATCTTATAAATGCTTACCTAGCCATATAGGCACAGTTTATAAAGTTCTAAAATCTACAGTGCCTCATGATTTCAAGCATTGCAAGACAAGCACGAGAATCTTGAGAACAGTTTTCAACAAAGAAACAATGTCAGCATTGAGAATTGCCAAAAGCAGCTGTTCCTGATCTTCGGATTGTAGCACAGAAAAGATGCTCTTACAGATGCCTCAGTGTTTCCTTCTGTCTTTGGATGGATGTGTGTTTGGGTGGTAGAGGAAAGCTGCCTCAGATCTTTCTATTTTCTCTTCTTTCACAAGATGTTAGACACATTTTCTCCCATGATCTTTGCAGCTTTTATTGACACAAGCATCTCAAAACGTGCTGAGAGCAGCAAGCAGCAACAGAGTTAATTTACCCATTGAAATGACTTAATCTCTAACACAGACTCTTCCATATGCTCTTCTTTAATATATGAAATCCTGTCCAAGCCATCGTAAAGCAGCAGTGGCAACGAGGTTACTAAATCCAACGTGTTGGATTAAGATGGAGGGAAACTTGTACATGAAGAATGACCTTGCAAACACAAAGAAGGATCCCACACAGTAGATCGTGAAACTGCATACCTTCGTTTTCCCTTTGTCATGAGCACATGGTAACAACTGGCAGTCAGCTGTAAGCCACTTGCACCTGAGCAAGTGAGGATTCTCAAAACTTTTTTCCACCAGTTTACATTTAGGAAAACTGAGCTGAAGTGAGGCTAAATAAATTTTCTAGATCACACTTTGGAAGTATATTCCTATCCTTCTCCAGAGAACACACTCAGATCCAGTGTATCTTCTTTTCTTGGGTTTGCCTTTTTCAGTAATTCACATATTAATAAACCCAAAGAAACTCCCTTATATTTTCAATTTATTTTCCAGTTTATTTTTCAAACCTGTTTGCTGTCACCTTCTTTCATTTACTTGAGCTTCCCTTGTATTACAGGGACGTGACCAAACCCTGTCATAATCCATAAAGCAAAAGGAGAAACTGAATCATCCAGCCTGATTTCTTGCATATAAGAGGGTAAATAGGTAGATGAAGAGAGAGAGAGAGATGTAAAAGAAGGAGGGAAGGAAGGAAGGAAGGAAGGAAGGAAGGAAGGAAGGAAGGAAGGAAGGAAGGAAGGAAGGAAGGAAGGAAGGAAGGAAGGAAAGTTATTTCCATATTTCTGAAAGGGAAATGAACCCTAGTTAAGAGGAGGGTCAGGCTGTCTTTAATCACACCCATGATAATACTTTGAAGAGGCAATTGCCTGTAAGAACTGGAATAGTTGACACCATAAGGAAGGCAGCCATGCAAGATGCCTGTAGGTAAGGAGGTAAGTCAAGTTACAAAATAGAGACTTTACATAACTTTGGTGTAATCAGATTAAATTCATATTTTGCTTATATCTTTTATAAAGAAATGCTTTTTTTTTTTTTCCTTATTTCCTTAGCCTGGTTTGATTTTAGCTAATTGGGTAATAATAAAACATTCTTCACTGAAAGGTGCAACAGAGGTATGAGTAAAACTTCAGAGTGCACCAGCTCCCCAGCACGTCTCACACTGTAGCCAAAGGATGAGAGTGGTGTCTCAATTGAATAATATCTGCTAGGAGAACAGTGGGTACCACGGGCATCACAAAGGGCACAAGTGTCTTTCAGTGACTGTGGCAGGAACTGGAGAATCTCCAGCATGCAGTTAAGATACTCAGACATCCCAGTGAACCTTGAAGATCCCAGAGGAGACAGTAATATGGTTTATCTTATCTGTTCAAATTTCCTTTCAAATACAAATTTTCAGGCAGACCATGCTCTACCTTTGCTCTTCCCACTTATGACCAATTGAATGGTTTTCTTTCATAGCTATTATTGACTAGCTCATTAATAAAGCAGGATCTAAAACCTTCAGTTTCTGCACTTGTCCAATATTTTTTAACCTTTCCAAGATGTTACTACATATTCCTATCATTATCATTCAACTATGAGAATTTCAATAAACAAATAATGACAGAAGGGAATTCCTTGGCTAGCCTCTGCTGCTCCAGATTTTGCTGCTGTAAGGTTTCTTAAAAACTAATAATGTTCAGGTCTGGCTGACTCTATATTTTTAACAGCCCTTTCTGTGGATATATTTTCATCACTCATTATCTCAACTATTATATTTCCGTTAGTGCTACACTCCTTTATTCCACAAATTGAATTTAACATGATTTGTCTATTCACTCAAAAAGCCAAAATCATTTTCTGTCACAGGGCTGTACTTCTAAGGTTTGTAGCTTAACAAATTTCACAACTCAGAGTGACCTAACCTTATTTTCAATCCATTTCAAGTGCAATTCCCGTTCTACCTAAATATTTAAAATTTATTTACTGAAATTTGAACCTGCTCCAGCAAGGTCTCAGTTTACAAAAAAATAGATAACAGCTGCAAAAAAACCAATCCTATGCAAATTCTTTGGGTGGTCCAAGTGTTAACACCAAGTAGCTCTTTTTCCATCAGCCTTTCTTGCAGCTCATCTTTGTTAGCTATTCTTTGAAGAAAACCTTTTGTTAATTGCAGTTACATTGCTGGCCACCTATTTGGTCTTCCTGTTTTACTCTGGAAGTTTTTCAGTTGTGCTTCCCTGGACAGCTAGAGAAAATGCTTACAGCGGGCCAGAATTTTCAAGAGAAAGAAAATACGTCTTCAGTCTTACTGGAACACCAAGTCAAACTGGAGAACCCATCCAATAGGACAGGTGAGACAAAGTGTGGAAAAGAGTTTTGCCTACAACATCTTTCCAGTCTTGCTCTCAATCTAGCAACTTACAGTGGGTTTTGTTGGTTGCAAAAAAACATATGCACCACGTGAGGTCTTCATCCCTAGGAATTCAACGGAAGTGCTCTCTTTCTTCAGCTTTTCCTCAAGAGTGGATACATTATCAGAGATTTTATGTCATGCTTTGCTACTCCTTCTTTTACGCTCTTGGGGATTTTCTCTCTCTAAGGGTGCAGTTCAGTGACAGAGCTAAGCTAGTTGCTGTTACAGGAGGTGGCTGTGGACACCCAGCTCTCCTTGGCTTATGCCTGCACATCCAGCTGTGCAGCTCATGTGCCTCTTTTGCCGTGTATCTGGCTCTTCCTGGAAGTGCCCGCTTGGCTGATTTCAGCCTCTAAAAAAGCTGAAGGCGACTCTCTTCTCTATCATGTTAGTTTTCTGTTAGTTTATCAAACAATCTGTTCAACGTGTCTGATAAGTGCTAGGGTGGATGCAGGGGGACACCACGGGTTTGCAGGCAGGAGGAACAGAATCATCCCGCTTTGGTGGTGGATGGGTATGACATTGGCCATTTTGTTGAACTGTGCCTGTACGCATGCAGCTTCTCACTAGAACAATATTCACAATCACTATACCTGCTTTATTTACATTTCTGTGACATAGCCTCACATCTGTATCCGTTCGGTGTGCCGACATGCAGGCATGTTTGAGCTGTGGACTCTGTTTTATTGTGGGAAAGTAATTTATGAGGGATCTTAAAAGGCCTTTAAAATTAAAACTCTTTTAAATGAAGGGCAAAGGCTTCACTCGCATGCTTCATTCAGTGCACATTAACATATCCAAAATTTGCTGTGCTCTGATTGATGAGGCCAGTAGTAGGCATATGTTACAAATCTTTGTTGATAACAACCCACCACCACACAGCAACAAATGCATTAAAAAGATTAAAATAGTACCCCCCAAAAAACATGGAAATAAATATATAATGCCAAAAAAAGGGTAACAGTGAAGACACAAAGTGGTATTTGGAAGCAGTATAAAGGATGACTTGCAGAATTCTCTACTTGGCCACAATATGAGATGTAGTGCCTCTCCCATTTACTTCCACTGGGAATATTTTATCTGTGACCGTGTTTTATAACCTGTTCTGATTTTGGATGTGGTCCCTTGCCTTTCATTCATTTTTGGACCATATTACTCCCTCCTCGTTGTTGTTGTCTTCTTTGAATGCTATTGTTTTTCTTCTGCTGCCAGCTTTAGCTCTTACTTGATGCTAAAATTTCGCTGTTTGGTTCTTTCTACTTAGCAATAAAATACAGCATTTAGCTAATGTGTTTGTGCCAGACGTAGGTGGAGGAAGCTAGCTGCAGGCTGCTTTTTTGTTCCCTGAACTCCTGACAAACCGAGGGCTCATCTGTGTGCTTTTGAGCCGTGTGGTGTTATGCCATCATGTATAAAACAACATACAAATAGAATTTTGGCACAGCATTTCATCCATTGCTTATACTGTGTCTGGTTCTTTCAATATTTTTAATGATTTACCTTGTCATGAACAGGACAACACTATAAAAATAAAGTAGATCTCAATAAGTAAAAAGCCAACATTTGTCTTGGGTTTTTGTTGTTATTGTTGGTTTACATTCTGTATTTTGGTTTCCTCATGTTTTGCCTCTTAAAAGCAGGTAGAACAGCTGGACTTGTTGCTAGTACTGCTTTCTTCTTCTGTAATAGGTGATATCTTTCATGACATAGATTTAGCAACTGAGGCACTGAGTTAGGAATACAGTCAAACATAAAAGGAATACAAGTTCCCCATACACATAGGGAGAAACAGGCAGATTTAAAAGGTGATTTGACCCATTTACAGTCACTTTTGTCCTGAGAGATGTTTAATTGTCTTGATTGGATATTCAGGGAGGTTTGAACAATTACACTCTCAATTAGGCACTTCTTTTAAAGTTAGGTGGGTCAATCTGTATTTAAGCACTGTTAAGAGACAAAATGTGTCTTTGCCTGTTCCTTTGCTCATCAAAGTAAAACTCTTGTTTTACAATTATGTGTTCAAATCTTGCCCAATGATGGTCTGTTCTGTAAAGAAAGTAATTTCTTTACTGTCTTCTAAAAGACAAATCCATTCTCAACATATGGAAGATGAAATTTTCTTCATAATAATCACGTCAGGTAGTTTCTGTTCATATCAGGAGCGTGCCATTCGATTTTCTGTTAATTTAATTAGTTTCCATGATGTACAGAGTTTTAGCAATTCTGAATTTGTTTTCACTTCTACAGATTGATTGATACCTACATATTTGGCAGAACATTTTGGCAGAATATTATCCGAGTAACATACTCAGCTCTTTGGAACACTATTCATGCAGCACTAACTTGAAAAATATTTCCATCTGTGGATTTCAAAGTATTTCCTAAATATTAGTTAATTACGTCTCTTTATACCTCTGTGAAAAATTATCCCCATTTTACAGCTGAGGAAACTCAGGCCCAGATCATTACAAAAAACTTACAGAAACATATTCAAGTATTCTGACTTTTAAAATACGTGACTTGGAAATAATGGAATTTTATTTTTTTTCCCTCCATTAAGCAAGAAAGCATCAACTGATAGCAACTCAATGAAAATAAATTGAACTATTCCAATACATTTTACTTACTGTGTCTGTCCAGTGTTAGAATAATTTGTATCTTATTATCTGGCTCTTACTACTGGAAACAGAACCCCTTGGCAAATGGCATCTTAAAAAATATCTGAAGTTATAACATTTTCCATCACTCCTTCTAGGCAGTCCTAATGATCTGTCATGTATAATTACCCTAGAAAAGTAAGAGTTGAGTACTAATCAATATCAGCAGACAGATGGAAGCCCAAACGGGAAAACAGAGGAAGAGGTTGCTGTCTGACCCACTGGGTTTGTTTTTTTCTTTAAATTAGAAATATATTGTCAGAATGTTTGACTGATTTATTTTCCTTTTAAATGTGCAAAAGGACATTACTCTGAAAGTTTTAACACTTTTTTTCCACAGGGAGTTTTAGTAATATGATGAGAAGAACACACTGGCTACATGAAACTTTGAACTATGCTGGTGCAGACTAAAGACACCATTATTTTAATCGAAACTAAATTGACTGTGCTGATGAGAAGGTCATCCTACCCTCGCTACAATTGTCTTCCTTGTGCATACACAAGGATTCAGGCTTCAAGACAGGTCTGGGTACTGACAGTGCTGGGGCTAACAACAAACTCTTCCTGTGTGGTGTCAGGTCTCTACCAGCATAGCTCCCTGATTCGGTAATGGTCTTGCAAACACTAGTACCAGCAAAAGCAATGTGGTGGAAATTGTGGTGCAGACAGGGACAGACACTTGTTTTGGAGGATGAAGGCTAACCACCATTTACTCATTAAATATAGAATCATAGAATCACCTAGGTTGGAAGGGACCTTTAAGATAATCGAGTTCAACCATCAACCTAACGCTGCCAAAACCACCACTAAACCATGTCCCTCAGCACCATGTCTACCAGTCTTTTAAATACCTCCAGGGATGGCGATTCCACCACTTCCCTGAGCAGCCCGTTCCAATGTTTGAGAACCCTTTCCATGAAGAATTTTTTCCTAATATCCAATCTAAATCTCCCCTGGCACAACTTGAGGCCATTTCCTCTTGTCCTTGTCACTTGTTACTTGGGAGAAAAGATCGACCCCCACTTCACTACAACCTCCTTTCAGGTAGTTGTAGAGAGCGATAAGCTCTCCCCTCAGCCTCCTTTTCTCCAGGCTAAAACACCCCAGTTCCCTCAGCCGCTCCTCAGAAGACTTGTGCCCAAGACCCCTCACCAGCTTCACTGCCCTTCTCTGGACACGCTCCAGCACCTCAATGTCCCTCCTAGACTGTGGCGCCCAAAACTGAACACAGTATTTGAGGTGCTGCCTTACCAGTATCAAGTACAGGGGGACGGTCACTTTCCTAATCCACGCTATTTCTGATGCAGGCCAGGATGCTATTGGCCTTCTTGGCCTCCTGGGCAGACTGCTGGCACATATTCAGCCGGCTGTTGACCAACAGTCTCAGATCCTTTTCTGCCAGGCAGCTTTCCAGCCACTCTTCCCCAAGCCTGTAGTGTTGCATGGGGTTGTTGTGACACATGTGCAGGACCCAGCACTTGGCCTTGTTGAACTTCATACCATTGGCCTCAGCCCATTGATCCAGCCTGTCCAGATCCCTCTGTAGGGCCATCCTACCCTCAAGCAGGTCAACACTCCCACTCAACTTGGTGTCATCTGCAAACTTACTGAGGGTGCACTCAATCTCCTCATCCAGGTCATTGATAAAAATATTAAACAGAACTGGCCTCAACACCAAGGCCTGGGGAACAGCACTTGTGACTGGCCACCACCTGGATTTAACTCCATTCACCACCACTCTTTGGCCCCAGCCTTCCAGCCAGTTTTTGACCCAGCAAAGAGTATACTCATCCAAGCCATAAGCAGCCAGTTTCTCCAGGAGAATGCTGTGGGAAACGGTGTCAAAGGCTTTACTAAAGTCCAGGTAGACAGCATCCACAGCCTTTCCTAGTCCTAATATCTTAAAGAAGTTCTAAAAGTTCTAAGAGTCCTAATATCTTAAAGAAGAAAGCATTCACAATTCAGTCTAATACTTGCACAACGCAAACTTCAGCTTAAAACATCCAGAGCACACATACTTAGCATAAATTGGGCCATACTGTACCCTATTTACTTCACTGGGTGGGGATAACTGTATGTAATCCTCTGGCTCAGAAGCTGTTATCGTCTGAAACAGCTCAGCTATGAACATTGGTGCCCTAGGCTCAGGATTTCATAAAGACTCCAGTCAAATGCCAAAGGCAAGTTAGTCTCCTTCTAAGTTCAGTGACTAGGTTGAATGAGCCTATACATAATGTATGGAAAGACAGACTCTTTCTGACATGGTATTGCAGAAAGCTGTCTAGGATTTTAAGCATTGGTTTGACTCTGTAGATGAATATTAGTACAAGTCACAATCCTAAGAACAGCCACCTTCTTGAGGATGATGCTCCTTGAGGAGCATCTGTTCCTCAAAAGCTATATGGAATTTTTCTAATTCCTGTCATTTCATCTGTATCCTACTATTGTAGGATAACTACTGGCTGGCAGATAGAGCTCAGAGGGATGTGATTAGTGGCACAGAGTCTAGTTGGAGGTCTGTGACAAGTGGTGCTCCCCAGGGGTCAGTACTGGCTCCAGTCCTGTTCAACATATTCATCAATGACCTGGATGAAGGGGTAGAGCAAGTCTGGTGATGACACAAAACTGGGAGGGGTGGCTGACACACCAGAAGGCTGCACTGCCATTCAGTGTGACCTAGACAAGCTAGAGAGCTGGGCAGAGAGAAACCTAATGAAGTTCAACAAGGGCAAGTGTAAGGAACTGCACTTGGGGAGGAATGACCCCATGCACCAGTACAGGTTAGGGGCTGACCTGCTGGAAAGCAGCCCTGTGGAAAGGGACCTGGGAGTCCTGGTGGACAACAAGATGACCATGAGCCAGCAATGGGCCCTTGTGGCCAGGAAGGCCAATGGCATCCTGGGGTGCATCAAGAGGTGTGTGGCAAGCAGGTCATGGGAGGTTATCCTCCCCCTCTACAGTGCCCTGGTGAGGCTACACCTGGAGTCTTGTGTCCAGTTCTGGGCTCCCTGGTTCAAGAAGGACAGGGAACCACTGGAGAGGGTACAGCAGAGGGCTACAAAGATGATTAGGGGGCTGGAACATGTTTCATATGAGGAAAGGCTGAGGGACTTGGGTCTTTTGAGTTTGGAGAAGAGAAGGCTGAGAGGGGATCTCATCAATGCTTACAAATACTTCAAAGGAGGGTGCCGGGAGGATGGGACCAGTCTTTTTGCAGTGGTGCCCAGTGATAGGACGAGATAATGGGCACAAACTTGACCATAGGAAGTTCCATCTAAACAGGAGGAGGAACTTCTTGACTTTGAGGGTGGCAGAGCACTGGAAGAGGCTGCCCAGAGAGGTGGTGGAGTCTCCAACTCTGGAGACATTCCAAACCTGCCTGGACGCCATCCTGTGCAACCTGCTCTAGGTGAACCTGCTCTGGCAGAGGGGTTGGACTAGATGATCTCCAATGGTCCCTTCAAACCCCTGTGATTCTGTGATTCTGTGTACATAATGCTCTGGCATCCATCTTACTTTCTTTGTAAATGAGTCAAAGATGTTCCTTACTTTCTAGAAATTGTATAGATACTAAATGGGATCTTTAAAAGTATAGATAAGACATTGTGAATTTCAAGAATGATGCATTCCCTGTTATGTCAGAGGTGACACAAGAAAGAACAGTTCTTGAAAGGGAATCCACAGGATGAAATCAGAAAGAATTTTTTCACGGGGAAAAAAGATAAGTTTCTCGGTGAATAGCCATAAGTATCCTAGCACTAACATAAAAGATTGGATTTCTTAAGGAATAGTTCATAGAAGTAGTTTCTTCTCTGAATATGGAGTAAAGAACCAATTCTTTAATGAATTAACTCAATTTTGTACAACCTTTAGCAGCACGGTAATATCATTGTTATCTTCCTTGCCCTTTATCTCATTTACTACCCCTCTTCAAAACGAGTGCTGAGTAGGTACTGTGGTTTTACAGCATTTTACATTCAAACTTAGCACAGACGGAAATGAGTTTAAAAGCTTCAAGGCAGTGGAGTATTATTGTCACAGCATCTAAGTGTCTGTCTTCATTAGAGAAATTTGCATATGAAAATATCTAACAAATTCAGTTGCCTTAATGCAAACCCCAATTTATAACAGATTAGCAAGCGTATGTTATGAACTAGTACTACTCCAAGTAAAATAGGGTGACTTTATGTAATGTGGCTGACATTATAACAAAATAGCAAGCCAGCTCTCCCTCACTTTAAACTGCTGTTACTGTACTATAGCTTTCTTACAGTCATAACAGAAGTCCTAATATGTATAGATCTTAGAGCAGTTACAGGGTTTTTTTGACAACACATACCACGTCAGTCTACGGCTGTTCAGAGCAGACATTGAGGGAGATTCACTTCACCTAACTTTAGTGCCCGAAACTAGTCAACAGAGAGAAATGGTCACTTTCTGGTCCAATCTGTACTAAATGCTTAATTTATGATGAAACTAATTACTTTTTAGATCTTCCTGTTTTTTCGGAGTAATGATCAAAGAAATCTGAGGTAGACAGTTTTGACTACCTCTTAGAAACCTAGTTTAGTCAGATGAATCCCAACCATTACTCCTATGCACCCACCCCTGATTTATAGTTAAATTTTAGATAATATATATTTTTAAAATTACCGGTTAATACTTCAGCATAACAATTCCCTGATCTAATCTCTCTAAGCAATATAAGTGCCACAGACGGTGGTGGCAAAGACAGTTTGATGCTCTTGCTACACAGTTCACTAATTCCAGAGACAGAGAAAGGTGAGGAGGTCTCAGTACTGACAGGAGAAGCCTGAGACTTGCAAGTTATCCTACAGGTCTGATCTAGTGGCTGGAGATCACCAAAGCACAGCAGGTTTCCATATACATTTTCCTTAGGCTATGAACAAAGAAAGGCTGTAGGCTAAGAGCTGCACCACACTTAGGTACTTGTAACACCCTAAGGCCTGAAGAAAGCAGTCTCTTGAGTCACGGGAGGAAGAAATGAGACAGTGGGAAGAACAGGCATCTGGTAGTTACATGTCTCTATTCTAGACCAGGAGTTGGACATTTCCTTTACCCTAGACCTTTTTACCCTCAAAGTTGCTCACCAATAAATTTATGCCATGAGAAATATCCTCCAGATGTATGCTACAGCACAGAAGCCATGTGTATAACATACCTGTACTATTACAGCCCTGTAGGTTCATACAAAGGGCTTCATTGTTCTGCCTTAAATGTTCATCTTTCTTCACCATCATGGGCAAGATTCTATTAAGGGATACTTTGATGTTGACTTCCTACTAGCAGCAGCAAGAGCATAGCATTAACTCCTAATGGTAAGTATGGTATTGCTAATGCATTACACTAGAGTTCTAAAGAGTTTAAGAAAGGAGCATTGCATGAAGCATATTCAGGTTGCTGGCAAAACACGAACACCTTCTGCAGAAGATGCACCACTGCAGCAATGTCACACCCTGTCTCTTTCCATAGCATATGAAGGGTTTCACCACAGAGCTCAGCTCCAGTGTTGCTTGCACTTGCAGTACCTGGTTGCTAGACACCTCAAACAGGCTCCAGAAGTCTGAGCACACCACAGTAACTCATTATATTCAACAGTTTCCAAAAATGTTACTGTTCAAATGGGGGGTTTGCATTCTAGCTAGCTGAGAGGGACCCTGGAGTTCTGCCTTTTCCCTTCTTCCTGCACTAACTTCCCTGCTTCACCAGTGTTTTGTCCAGAAAAAGATGTATAGCTCTCCCTATGCTATTTATCCTTTACCCTGAACAGCTCAGCTCCTCCACTAGTCTTTAAACCTTCAGGTTTTTATCTCAAAGAAACCAGCTAGCAAACTCCTCTACTGCACTCTTAAGTCTCACATATCTGCAGCTTTTATCTGTTTGCTACAGTGAAATCAGCTAGCATTTTTTCTACTCTTTTTCTTGCTTGAGTCATCTTAAAATCTGTGGAGTCAACAGGCATACCCTCTTCATCCTCTTGCCATCTCAAAGGAAATGTCCACAGCTTTTCCACTATCAGTATCCACCAGCGCCCAGCTGTCTTGATCTGTGCCTTCCCTTTCCATACTTACTAGCTTCAGGTACCACCCCTTTCTCCTAGTCAGATCCAAAAGGCAAACAATACCTGTTCAACATGAGGTTTTTCGGTACATCCTTTTCAAGAAGGTAGATGTTACAGTGATGAGAAATCTCACCCTAAACCCACAGAGTTTTCCTGAGGCAAAGTATATGACTAACTTAGATGAATTTGCAGACATGTTGCCATAAAACTGCCATTTCAGCCACATTTCCATGCCCTCTCTCATTCTTTCTTATGACCATACTTCACAGCTGGTTAACCTCCCCAGCTGCAAAGCTTATACTCAGTGTCCTCATGGTCACGCCACCAGATCATCTCTTCACTTACCAAAAGTTAGGGGAAAAACATTTCCTTTGAGTAACTCCTCAGGAATCCACACCAGAAGATTCAGGGGAAGATAAACAATAAATAAACCTTCTGGGCTGATTTACTGCTCTGTCAGATTCTGCTGAAAAGAGTGAAGGTGAAAAATTTCCAATAAAGTATCAGTATTTATTTTCCTTTTTATAGAGAAAAAATAAAACAAACAAACTCATGTATAGAAAAGGGATCTCTCAAGTGGGTTAGTATAGCTGAATTCAAACAGTGTTTCAGTTCATTTATTTTTCAGTAGGTGCACACAGTATTCTCTAAAAGCACACATGTGAATATATATGCTCCAGATTTCTACATGCTGGTGCATTGTTATCATGAAACCCCTGAGTTTCTATTTAATGTTTTCAAGACAATACTGTCTACCTCTTTGTTACATTAGGCTAGAACAGAAAAAGAATACCAGGATTAAAATGTATGGACAAGGGGAAAATACAATATTATTATTTTTGACTGACATACCTGGAAACATGTCTATTTTAATGACCTGTTTATATCAGCTGGTATAAGAAAGATACTACATCTCCTGATGGATTACTTCTTGCTATATTCATCACACCTACAACAACATTGCTACCTCTAATATATTGTACATCATTTTCCATACAAGTATTAATCACAGTTTTGGAATAGTATTTTTGCTATATTGTATTTTAATTAGTGATTAAAACAGAAAATTTAATGAGTTGATTTGGAATTTTGAAGTCTTGATATGGATATATAAAATCCCCATTTCTTACAGTAATGTATGTGGAAAATACTAATATACTTTGGAAATACTTATATGGGTTACCTTGATATAAAAGTCCATGTGACCCTTGGTTATCAGTAAGTATTTAAGTATTGCATGTATAAGACCTGAAGGTTTTATTTAACTTATTTACTTCTTCCAATTTTATGCCTATTTTCTTCATTATTTACTGTGTTACACTTCTCAACCCTCAAAAAAAAATTCAAGCAAAAAGAAAGAGTAATTTCACTTTAAATATCTTCTGGAGATTGTCAAATTCAATGTTTAAAAGTACTGCAAAAGGATTGACAATATTTCTTGCAATATATTGCCATCTAGAGGAAAAAATGTATGTTGCTGCAAAATAAATATGAGGGTTTAGGTGTTATTTATAATTCCTGTGTTTTACTGTGAAAAACATACATTGTATTTTCTAGGCAAGTGGATGTGCCATATTCACAAAACCAGGTGGACATAGAAAGCCTAAATGCAAAAACACAAAGCATGCAATAACACATAAGAATGGATATGTTGAATACTGTAAGTGACCCAACCATATATATGTATCAGCCAAACAAATGTTATCAGAATTTTCAGTCTGTTGCAACAAATAAAATGGTTTCTAAATAATTCACTTTGTGCATTCAAAACCTGTAACTGAATTTCTAATTAAAGCTAAGTAACACTCTTTTCAGATAGTGGCACCAAAAATATTGAACTTACTAATTAGGTGAATGGAAATAAGTGAGATGCACTGCAGGATAGCTGTGTAGCTACATAGTTGATTATACCCAGAAATAAATGGGATAGACAAGTATAAAGAAATAACTGAAGGTATTAGGTATGAGTTCTGACTCTTATGTTACATATAATAGAAATATACAGTATATAGCACTGAAGCAGTTTAGACACTGGATTTATTTGGACTATCAAGGCTTCAAAACTAGATTATGTATTTAAGTATTTTTCTGAATCTGGACCTCTTTTCAACTGTTGTTCTTGATCATATGTATATTTAGATATGAACTAATGGTAAAAGAATTATTCTGGTTCCTTTATTGTTCCTTTGTATTAAAGATTTCTAGTTATTGTTTTAAATTATTGAAAAATATGTTCAAGCGTAACAGAACATGTTAAGAAAATAGCAAATTGAGTATAAACCCCCCTAAAATGGTATGAGGTCAATTAGTGCAACCTAATTCACATGTAGCAAACTCCATTGCAAGTACTCTTTATCTCAGATTCCTAAAGTGCAGTTATAAATACAGGCTCATGTGTACGTGTGAAGTAGTGATCTTACTTTTTCAAAAACATGGCAAAAAGTAGTAGTAGTAATTATCTCAAGGAAGCAAGAATTTGAATTGTTTCTGTATAAATTAAAAAAAAAGCAGACACTGCCATTTAACCTCATCAGGTTCAACAAGGGGAAGTGCAAAGTCCTGCACCAGGGGAGGAACAACCCCAGCACCAGTACAGGCTGGGGGCCAACCACCTGGAAAGCAGTTTGGCAGAAAAGGACTTGGGGGTCCTGCTGGACACCAAGTTGAACATGAGCCAGCGATGTGCCCCTGTAGCAAAGAGGGTTAAAGGTATCCTGGGCCACTTTAGGGGGAGTGTTGCAATCAGGTGAGGGAGGTGATCCTTCCCTTCCACTCAGCACTGGTAAGGCCACACCTGGAGTACTGGGTCCAGTTCTGGGCTCCTCAGTATAAAAGAGACAGGGACATATTGGACAGAGTCCAACAAAGGGCCACGAAGCTGATGGTGAAAGAACTGGAGCATGTCTCCTATGAGGAAAGGCTGAGAGAGCTGGGGCTGGTTGGTCTGGAGAAGAGAAGGCTCAGGGAAAATGTCGTCAATGTGATTGCTACACATGAAGAGAAACATGAAGAAAGTAAATGGTTTATGTTCCAATACTGAGTGAATTTAAGATCAAAGGTTGGCTAGTCTTGGTAATAACCATGAATTTAATACCACTGGTGTTTTGCAAAAACCAAACCAGAACCATTAAAAACATCACTTTGCCGAGCTTAAGTAATCATTGCTTACAGAGCATATTCTGATGGTCAAAAACAAGTTTTTCAGGAGTGACTTTTGGCTGTAGTGATGTGGCTGTTCGATGCTGAAACTGAGATGCTGTGACAGGATCTAGCTGGAATAGATAGAGAATTAATAGGTAGAGAATTAATTCTGAAAATCAGGGTCCTGCCTACAGGCAAGCAACCAAACATATTGAAAGAGATGAAGATAAGCACAGGGTCTGAAAAACTGGTATGCAGACAACAGCAAATAGGTGCATAGGTACATAGCATGTGACTGAAGCACACTGAGAATAAGCACAAGTTCCTTCACCTTGTTCAAACCTCATTTCTAAACCCGTATCATTACACAAGGTCTCCAAAGGCATCTCTTACTTCCTCATCAGTTAGTTTAGTGATTTGAAAGAGTAAGGGAGATAGCATGCTTCATATACATAAATATAAACAAACTCATTATATTCCATATATTTCTTCTTTTGTTATACCAAATCTAGATTAGCATGGAGGCAATGTTTTCTTTTTTAAAAAATTCGATGCAAAATACAACAGTAATTAGCCATTTGAAAATGAATAACTGGCTGTCGTTTAGGGTCCCAGTGAAAGAAGTGACAGCCAAGAACTTCAAATATTTTTCCAACAAAAACTTTCTTCCCAAGACTCCTAAGTAACTCATGAGGTCTTATTCCCTCATAGTCCTGTATGTCACAACAAGCAACCATCCCCTTCTTGCTGTCCCTGCATAATTTTCTTCAAAGTCCTTCGTGGCAACCTATATTTTGTTCTTTGGCTTCTTTTCTGTACCTTTGCTGTGTTTCCAGTGCCACCTTCTCTTTGCACTGTCACTCTTCCTCTGGGACTCTATTTGCTCTAAAGCGCCACATGCACTGCTGCCCTCACTGTGCATCTGTAGTAGGGACAGTCTTATTCAAACTTATTTGAAACAATTGACTGTAGTAGCCATTTTTCATAGCATAAAACTAATTTTCTTCCCCTTTGAAGCAGGAAAAAAGTGTAAGTTTTATCTTAAACCTTGTTTCAGTTCAACTGAAGACACAGCAAAAGTATTTGCTATAGTAAAAGCACACAGGAGACATCCTGCCACTTCTTCTGTTACCACAGTCAAGTTCAAAACAAAACAGAAGTCCCAAAGTATACATAAAACCATGTCACTCATCATAACACTGGAGCATTGCCCATTTTCTAGCTTTATTCTACTATTTTGCTGCCTCTTATCATTATAATCATGAGTATTGATCGCTTCAGAAAAAGACCTCCAAATTGCATTGTCAACATGAAAGGACAAAACAGAAATATCTTCTAGATAGACCAATATATTTAAAATTACTGCTTATATTTTATTTGTGTTTTGTTTAGTACTATGTTATTTTAATTGCAGTGTTTAAATGAACAATGAAGAGCTGGTTTCAGTAGCAGAACTGAGCTCATCCTTATTTTTGCTTCCAAGTTAACCGACATTTGTGTGCACCAGAAGAAGAACAGAGGGTGACAGAGGTCATCTTGAATGAAAGAGAATATGGAACTAAATCACCTGTCTTTAATAGTCACATATAAAAAAATCATATCCGTGACAGGGATGAAAGAAGAAAAAAAAATGAAACAAACAGATTGAAGGAGACCATACCAGAAATGTCAGTTATCACCTTACTTTCAATGAAGTTTTAGCACTTTATGGAAGCTCTTGAGTCCTTAAGGAAAATCTGATTTGCCACTTGTAGCAGTTTAATCTAATCAGTCTTTCTTTGTCCGTAGCAACAGTATCTGAGCATCTGGCCCTATTTTCCAGGAAAACTCCATAAATAGTACGGTGAAATAAATAATTAGTATTCTTTTCAATGTTAAGGTAGCCAAGAACACCGACGAATACTAGCCTGTAAATTTTGTAGAAACTTAACCTTAGTACAAAATCTATCCCAAATTGTTATCCAGCAAATTGTTATCCAGCACCCAGATTCCCTTTGCTGGGCAAGTGTCGGTGACCAGACTTCAGTAACTTCTGTCATTATTCCTTTTTGGCCAAGGCTGAAGTCGGGACATGCCAGAATGAACTCCTCATGTTGCACATTGCAGGTACGGAGAGACACAGTCCTTCCTGATTACCTTTCTGGGTGTGCGAGCAATTTATATAAACACATGGGAGGAAATGACAAAGTGCTCCAGCACCTGTTTTTGTTTGCGTGTTTGTTTGTTTGTTTGTTTCAGGTAGATCCCAGAATATATGTTTCTTTATGCCAAAATTCTGAAGTTTCAAGAGAATTAGTATTTTACATATTCCTACATACTTGCATAGCGTGCACATCTCGGAGAGCATGCAATCGAAAAAACTTTGAACGCAGCAGGATGCAGGTCTTTCTTGTTCTATACACTTCCTGTATATTCTTCAAAAACATTTTTTGCCTGAGAGAAATGAGCAAAATCAAAATCAACCTTTAAACATAAGGAGTGCTATAGTTTGGACATAGCTGCCATCCTTTAAGACAGCTGCAGTAGCAGTTACGCTTCCTAATAGAGCTGAAAATCTTCAGGAAATGATAAAGGTCCCAATCTTAAATAGAACATGTTTCCTGGTTTGGAAAATAATCTACTTTTCTAATATTCTATTTCATTCCTAAAATGAGTGACACCAAACATTTCCAAATTCTAACTGAAAATCTGGGAGAGATTTTCAGCAGCAGAAGAGCTGTTTCTGAAGCGGAACTCTAATGTCCATGGTCCCTGGAGAGTCTTCATGGCAGGAAAAGTGGCAAGGAACTCTTTGTCAGGGAGTGTAGTGATAGAACAAGGGGTAATGGTTTTAAACTGAAAGAGGGTAGATTTAGATTAGATATTAGGAAGAAATTCTTTACCCTGAGAGTGGTGAGACACTGGAACAGGTTGCCCAGGGAAGTTGTGGAGGTCCCATCCCTGGAAGTGTTCAAGGCCAGGTTGGATGGGGCTTTGAGTAACCTGGTCTAGTGGAAGGTGTCCCTGGCCATGGCAGGGGGCTTGGAACTAGGTGATCTTTCAGGTCCCTTCCAACTCTAACCATTCTATGATTCTGTGTTTCTGTGATTCTGCTGTCCTGAGGCCATAGGAAAACTGGGATTGAACCAAAAAAATCATTTTGTAGGGCTCCTCAACTGCTGTTTTATTCAATTCTGAGTCAAACAGAAAAGTCCTGTTACTTAGGATCCTAAATCAGTCCAGGTCTAAATAACTGAGAAGTTATTTCCAAAAATTGCCAAAGAACTAAAGAAACCAAGTTTTAACTGTTAGATACCCTGACAAAAAAAGAAGTTCCAAATGGCAGGACATCTGTCATGTCACTATTTATCAAAGCAAGTCAAATTTACTTTTGTCTTCAGTATATTCAGATCAAGAGGTAGAACCCACCCCCTTTTTTCTTCTGGTTTCCTGTTATTGTTGCTGCAGCTGTATATTTCTTCCTCCATTTCACTTTGTGCTTTGAATAAAGAGCTAAGTTGTGACTCTTGGCTTAAAATTATGTTAAAATTTTGAATGTTGGTTTTGAATTACTTTACTACCTGAAGATCGTTATCAAAGTGACTGTTTCTTCTTAAGAAAAGAGGTAAGAATATATCTGTTCTACCTACATCATGTTCCAATTCTTGAAGTTCCAGGAATCTTGGATTTAACAAATTGAATTTGGAGTGACTGACGAAGAAATAAGCTGATGATAAAATACTTGTCTCTCCTCAAAATACTTAAAACGTCTTTCTTCAAATTTTCAGTTTATTACTAGAGCAAGCTAAAGCTTCCTTTTCATGAGGGTTTTTTCTGATCTTACTGTAGAACCATGAAAATGTGGGTAGGCTGCTAATATCCATAGGAGATTGCTCTAATTTCCACTGCATTTTACTGACAATTTTTCTGGAAGATAAAAAGTTAAAGCAAACAAAACATGCATACGTAATCTTTCTTGCTACACAGTTTTTCAAGGAAAATGGTTACATTTCCTTCTAGACTGTTCTTTTCTAACATAATCTAGGTAATTTCACATTCTTAAGTTTATAATACAGATGACTAAAATGACCAACAACTAAGAAACATTATTTTCTTCTTTCACAGAATAATTGAAAATACCTCTCTCGGTTGTCACAGTTAAAGCATACATCTGCAAGCACACATCCATGCACATATACATATGCACATTATAGAAATGAGAACATTCTTCACGTTAAAAATGTAATCATTGTAGGAAAATATTTCTTTTTTATATTTTTTCTTTGATTTTTGGGGGGGCTTTTTGTTTGTTTTGGTTTTGGTTGGGGTTCTTTTTGCTTTAGTATCTTCTTTGAATATCAGCATACCTGGAGCTTTTTGTTTACCATTCTCAAATTAAGTAGAAGTCATTTGCTGTGGAATGCTGCAGAGTAAAATATTCCACGTTCATGACTGGTTGAAAATAATTTCAAAAGGAAATTAGTAGTACTTTTTAGGGAAAAAGTATTGCTATGTATTTCCTCAGTGATCAGGAACGTGGGATTTGGAAAAGCAGTAACATTTGGAGAACAGAGTAAAAAACATATTACCTCCTGTTTGCTTACAGCTGAGCACTCAAAATCTTTTTTAACTCTTTTTAAGTGTAATTACGGCTTGGTCTCCCTCTTCAAATGCTATCAGACATAATACAGCTTCCCCTAAAGAGGACAAACCCATTGAAATCACCATCCCTCTTGTCATTTAACATTAGCCTGGGTCCACATTAGCAAGAAGACTGTGAGAAGGAATCGTTTTCTATCTTAATATTCATTAAAATATTCTGAAATTCCAATTCCATGCATGTGAACCTCAAGTGGAATTCATACGATGAGGCTGTTCTGTACAGTACTTGTGCAGCTGACACTTTGTTAGGTGCATAATACGTGGTACCTATAGCTCGTATGGATCGAGCTGACAGCTAAGAATACTGAGCCGTGGAAGGACCTAAACAGGTTGTTCTCTGACAGGCAGCTGCCTCTGGATCACGTTCAAACTGCCTAGCCGAGGCTCTTAATTTTCACTTTGCAGGACACGAAGGGCAGCCATCTAAACCCAGGAACCTGATTCTTAGCACATGAATTAGAAGCCTGTATTCTGAATATAACCAGTAGCAAAGAACAACATAACTGGTTCTTGAAGAGGTTTTGGTTGAAATTTACCACCCACTATAGCAAACTATGTGTTGTTCGTTAACGTCAGAAGCTTGGATGACTGAGACATTTTTCCCCTTCCCTCACAAGCCATTTTTCATGAATGTTTTTCTCCTACCTGTTATTATATGAAACACTCATCAGAGTTAAAAACATTAATTCAAACTCTTTACTAGTCTACCAGTGAAGAAAACTCTACAGCTTCCTCCTAAGGCATCTCTGAGACCCTACAAAGGGTAATTTGGTGTCTAAATTAGCAGACGGTCTCTCTCCACTTACTGCAAGCCTGGATGTCTCCGCAGAGGGATGGAGTGCCACCACGCTGCCCAGTGAGTTTCCCAAAGCAGGCCAGCAGGAGACAGTAGGAGCAGCAGTGCAACTGGAAAAGGTCCCAACCGCAGGTTTTGCAGCACTTCTCTTTATTCAGGAGGCAAAATCCTCTTCCCAGGGTGTGGTAAAGGAAAACCAGGAGCATTAGTGGGGGCGGGATGCTCATGGTTAAAGCGCCCACCTGGGAAACAAGGGACCTGCGATGGCAGCCAGCCTCATTCGGGGGCGGGGGTTCAACCAGTAACTTTCTTTTCCTGGAAGGTGCCTTAAGAACAAGTAGGGAAAGGCTGCTGGGCCATCCCACAGGAAAGGGTACCACGAGCTCGAGAGAGAAAGCCAGCGAGAAGCAGCTTCGTTCTCCATCTCTGTGGGAAAGCGGAAGCCCTGGGGTCTGCTCACAACAACTGAAAAGAGCAAGTAGCTTGTGACTGGTAATAAAAACATGATAGCTGGCAGCGGCGGTAGCCGGCGTGAGAAACGTGAGCCGGGGTTATCGGGCAGCGTAGGGCAGATTGCGGTTGTGATTACAGAGCTCCAGGAGCTGGAGCAGAGGGTGAGTTTTGGCTTCCCTGCGTTCCCAGGTGGTGATGGAGTACTGCTTTGCACAGCAAAAGGGTGTTAAAAGGAGCTGTGCCCCCATGGACAGTGGACGTTGTGGTTCCTCCCCCATCCTGAAGCTTGAGAAAAGTCTCCAAGCTCTTTCACACCACATCAGCAGCTTGCAGGGGGACGAAACAAATTGTGATGAGCCTTTACTCCAGTCACTCTCAAGGGTTTATGAAAAAAGGGGGAAACATAACGCTAAATCAGTAAGCATAGACAAACTAGATGCTGACAAAAATTACACGTTTTGCTTACTTTCTTGAAAACTAGCTCTTCCCTAAATTGTATACGTAGATTTCTGGATTAAAAAGAGATCTAAATACGTGTAGGTAGTAGGGCAAATCTGTGGCTTCCCTATTACAGAAGAATAAGGTATCATAAAACACCTCCTACTCGCCTGCTGGGAGAACAAGAATACGTGAGGCAATTTTCCCCTTTCCCATGCATGTGGGCAGTGGGTGGGTTGGCAAGGGGAAAAAATAGGAGAAGGACTGATTGATACGCTACTGAAAAGGCAAGATACACTAAATAGGACCAAAAAAACAATTAGACCGAAGGTAAAGACAGACCAGTCTGCCCAGTATATAATAGCAAGAACAGAAATAATCCATTGGATAGTTCTTATCAGACAGTTACCAGAAGCTTTATTTAAAAATTGAGTTTGTTAAATAAAACAAAAAAGTTCCATCTATTTAAGAATGATAAATGAATTAAAAAATACTTTTTATCCAGCCACTCCAAAAATAAAAATTTGTAATAAGCAATACACCACATGGACAAAATTACTTCCTTAAAAATCATTTTGGTGTCCAAAATTAATGTTAATTTGAGTAAAGTACTATACAGTAACACCAACGTTAGGCAGGATTTGTGTTGACTGATTTATGCCATCTGTTCACGACTCAGATGTCACTTTCTCTAGCTTTCAAATAGGGAAAACAAAACCAAAACTTGCTCTTCCCAATCTCGATTAAGGTATTTAGTGAATTTAGTTGAATTCTCAACATTTACTGAACTGTTTCTTTGAAAAATAACACTGATACCGTAATGTTCAGTTACACTAAAGTGAAAAGCACCCTCTGCAAGATATCAATGTTTAAAAGAGAACGAAGGAATAAGTATTGTAATTAGCAAATGTTTTGCTAACAGCTAGAAATGTACATCCACTCTGTAGACTTGTTGGAACGTAAACTGCTTTTTTCCCTACATCTGGTATGCATAAAAAAAAAGGGGACCTAGCAACCAAACTTTACATATAGCATTTTAAAGAGGCAGTACACAATAAATTACTCCTCTCTTTAAATAATACAGGACCCTTTTCCTGAAAAGAAAATAAATTGAATTAATAGATCAGTGCTTATTCGAAGTGTAAACCAATTTATATATAAAACCGCTATAGATTTTCCTTTTGCTGGCAGCAGTTTGCGTCTGGGGTTATTGACAATCACAACTCGCAGACAAAATCCCCTTCTGGCTACATTCCTCTGATTTCACTTAATTCCCCTGATTTCATTTGAGCCGTTCCTGCTGAGAAAAGCCTGGTGCCCTCGCAGCCTTTCACTCCCCGGGGGCGGCGGGAGGGAACGACTCCTTACCACCTCCCGTAAAGGACATTTTCACCCTGCTCCTCGGTGCCCTCCTCACCGCCCCAGGCAACGAGCCGAGCGGACCGGGCGCCCCGGCACCCCCCGACACCCCCCGACTCCCCTCCCGCCGCCCCGCCCGCTCCCGCCGCGGCCGCTAGGGGGCAGCAGGGGGCGCTGCGGCGGCGGCGGCGGCGGGGCCGGGAGGGTGCCCGGGGATGTCGTCCGGGCGGCGGCGGCGCTGGTGTGCCTTTCACCCGCTGTGGGTACCGGCGTCTCCCCGTCAAGGCCAAGGAAAGGGTGTTCCTGGAAAGGGGCGAGCTGTCGGGGAGAGGGAAAGGGCTGCAAGGTGGGCAGCGGGCGGTGATTCCCGGGAAAGAGCTGCGACGTGGGCAGCAGGCGGTGATTCCCGGGAAAGGGCTGCGAGGTGGGCAGTGGGCAGTGATTCCCGGGAAAGGGCTGCAAGGTGGGCAGCGGGCGGTGATTCCCGGGAAAGGGCTGCGAGGTGGGCAGTGGGCAGTGATTCCCGGGAAAGGGCTGCAAGGTGGGCAGCGGGCGGTGATTCCCGGGAAAGGGCTGCAAGGTGGGCAGCGGGCAGTGTTTCCCAGTCCCGGTGTTTCCCGGGCCCATGCACGCTCCGTAACAGCCGCTGCTCGATGATGCACACCCAGTCCTGGCATCACGCTACATACTGTTTCAAGAACAAAAAACTCTTACTTTCCAACAGTAATCGCTTAAGTATTTCCCATCTGGTAATGCTGCCGGAGTAATTAGTTGTTTCGTGTTAGGTCACAGAAAGCTCTCAAGGGTGATGGGGCTGACAGAAACCTCCTGGGGCTCCTCCTGGAGAAGGACCAAGGTCTGCACCCGAGATGGCATCACACCGCAGCCCTGGTGGCCTGTGGGCAACTGGCTCCAGGAAAGCACCAGGCATTACGGGAGGTGCCATGGCCAACATGAGCCCAAACCATGTTTTCACAGGCCAACCACATACTGGGCTCCATTATGAGATGGATGGCCAATGGATCGAGGGAAGTTGCTGTTCCCCTCTACTTGACACTGGTAGGCAGGAGCTGACATACGACAGTCAGTGTTGGGGCCCCCCAGTTACAGGAGAAACTGGTCCGGTGATGGGTGACCAAGATGATCAGGGCCTAAAACATACCCTACAAAAAAAGGGATTGAGGGACTGGGCTTTCGTGGTCTTGAGAAGAGGAGGCTAAGGAGGGACCTAGTGATTGCTTGTAACTACTTGGAGGGCAGTTATGAAGATAACAATAGTGCCAGATGATGTAAAGAGAGTGCAAATACTACACATTTAATCTTGGGACGTTCAGTTTGGGCATTAGGGCAAAAAAATTCAGGAGGGTTGTTCAAAACTAGAAGTTGCCAGCGACATCAAGGAGTCTGTCTTTGGAGGGTTTCAGACATCAAAGCTGACCTGGGAGTGGGGTAACAATCTTGTTTCAAGTAGGATGTTGGACACGATGATTTCCAGAAACCTCCTTCAACCTCATTCTCCAAGAAACCTCTTTCAAACCTCTTTCTCCAATGTTTAGTGAGTCCATGATTTGTATGCTTGTCAAGGTTGACAGTTCTGGCTTTCTACACAAATTAAGAATATACAGAAAAGCACAAAAATGTACTGTAATTTACCAATAAGTTTTTGTATTTTTGTTGTACAAAATATACAGTACAACACATGTTTTTTTACTGTTGTGTATTACTGCTGTATGTCCCAGCATTTGTAAATGCATTTATAGCTAGGTGAATGAGATTAAGCATTCATTTGTTTCTATGATGGAAGAAAAACCCTTTGGGATAAACCTTAATACAGGAGTTATTGGCTTATAAGCATCCCTGTCCTGCAACTACTTATGAAATAAATTAGTTGACCTATTTTGAATCTCTTGGCTCAATAGTTATGGGTAGGATTTTTAAAGCACTTTAAATCTTAGTATTAAAAAGGCCATAACTTTGCCTTAGACATCACCTGCTGTTAAAAGGTATTAATTTTGTGAAGTAGGTGTTATGTTATGCCTCCTGGTTCCAAGATGTAGAACTCTGAATACATACTAGGAGTAATGGTAAATCTGAATCTAGACACCACAGAAATTTTACCTCAGTATCACCAAGGACCAGCACGACTGATGAGCCTAATTTATCAAGATGCCATATAAACCACAAAATTAATTCAATTTGTGATAATACACTTGACTATATTTGAGTGGTCTCTTCCAGAAGCAGGCATGAGTCTTGAACAACAAAAAGTTAATCTAGCGAATTCCACTTTAGTCCTGAAAGGTGTGGGGGTTTGTGCTTCCCATCTTAAGAAGCAAAATTGAGTTTCAGTTTCCTCAGAAAGCTTTAGTCAAAAGTAGAAATTTGAAGCATTACTGTAGGCACCTACAATGAAAAATATCCAACTCCAGTATTTAGCAAGGAAGGAAAAGGTAAGCCGCTGAAATCTCCTTACATTTTTGCAGATGGTGTTTAACAGTGACAGTTAAGAAAGTAAGGTGTTTTTATCAAAACATTACTGATTGATAAGTAATGGTCAATATATGAAAAGAGCATCCCAGGTTTGCACATTTTAGCCAAGAAAAAAGGTGCTTTATTGCAAGATCCAAAAGTGTGAGAGTTCATGACTGAAGTAACAAAGATTTGATCCAAAAATTTCTCTCTTTATGATTCAACAGGAATGGACTAAACATACATTTCAAGGTGTTAATAAAAAAAAATAAAACCACAAAACAACAACTTATAAATTAAATGTACAACTCAGAATATCTTTTTTCTCGTTCCTCAAAAAAATCATTTACACAAGTGACTTAACACAGCTTACAATATTTGTTTCTTCGACATCAAGATAGTTGTTGAATTTTTTTTAGGATTAGTGTCTCTGTGTCGGTTGGAACGACTGGAGGTAAAAATGAACACATCCTACATCGGATCTTGTGCTAAATAATGTTCACTGTCGCATTCTACATCATCTCTGTGCTCTGAGCCCTCAGCTGGTCCGTCAGGAGTGTCACGACTAGTCTGTTAACTTCATCCATGGAAGATCATGAATATCGAGTTTCCTTGGGAAGTAGATACTACCTACACAAGCTCCTTTTTCAATATGTAAGATAACTAAGCAAGAAACACACTAACACACTTCTAAGACATGAAGAATGGCCTAAGGGAATTCCTTACCCATGGATGTGGTGCTCAATTGTCTCTGAAAGCAAAGTGGTAATAGAAAAATGTAGTGTCTGAGTGACATTTTTCTTCACCTTAATGACCTTAATACTGTTCCACAGCCTGTATCGAAGCACAAAAAAATGCATGCAGATTTTATTCAGGCACTATTAGTGGTGCTATGTATTTTTGAGGAAAGAAAAAACCTTTCATGTCACCAGCATAAATGGAGATATATGGGAATACCTGAGAGCACAGAGTAGCATCAGAGAATGGTAGAGGGTGGAAGGGTTGTGGTCCCATCCACACAACCTCTGCAGTGAGCCAGGGAGTGGTTCTTCCTCTGCAGACGGTGGGGTCCACCCCCTCAAGCCTTTAGAAACCTTGGTAAAAGCTTTACCAGTCTTATCTCCCTCTTGTGCTAGGTGTGGACAGTGCACACGGTAGCAACAAGCCCGGCACAGCAGCACGCAGGAATGAGATGTAAACACTAGTGGGTGTGCACTGTCCTCCACAGGGATTTCACAGAGACAGGCACACGGCAGCTCAAGCTAAACATGAAAAAGGGAGCACGGGAAAAAGTTACCAAACCCTTTCCTTTTTTTTATTTTCCACCATAAAACCACTGAATATTCTCATTGTTTTAGCATTGTGATAATGAATAACCGGTACTGTTTGTGGTTTGCACAGATTTGTTTTATCAAGCCTCTGGTGTGGATATGCATTTGCACATCTGCACAAGTTGACCACAAATTTTTGCACTGAGAGCCATATTGTGTTACACCTAAACAACATTAGGACTGCCAGTCGAGTGGACTATCCCCAAAACTGTATCTGGTTTTGTTTCAGAAGAAACTGCGTTGGGGTTTTTTTCCAAAAGAAAGCCCACAAATGAGCTAACGTTTACATTGTGGGAATGATAAGGAGACGAGGGCTCAGGAGTGAACTGAGGAGTATGCCATTTGATGCTGTAGATGTACCTTTTGAGATTTAAGGATTTCTGCAAACATTCAAAAACAATTTCAAATAAGATTTATTGGTTTATATGGATTATTTTTTTTCAGGTTTTCAAAAAGGTAAGGAAATACCAACACAGGAACGATCAAGTCAACACGTAACTTTTATAATAGAGAATAGAGTTGAGCACTTCTGGAATTAAACACAGCTGACTTGTAAGGAGCCTTAGACGGGTGCTTTTAATGACATTTGGCCAGAGATTACTTTCCCAGTTACACCAAATAGCAATTTTTGCTATTAATAATGTTGGATTCTACTTTTTTTATATGACTGTGTTTTTGAGGCAAGTCTATAAACAGAGTGGCTTTATTTTAGAAATGTTTCAGTGGTTACTCAATAACTGTAACATCCAGTCATACATTAAACTTTGAACAGCTTTCTGATAATCAAAGGGTTATGCTTCATATTTCAGAATGTGCCAAAGGCCTTATGTTTAAAGTTTAAGAAATTAATGAAACAAATACCACCTTACGGGTTTACTAAAAGACAATATATACATATAAAGATGGAATAAATTTAATGAGAAGTATAATGTTGGATCTCTTCAGAATATAAAGAGAATACAAATAATTTTTAAATGGTAGAGATAATTTTACAGACTGTATTATGTATTAAGACAGGAAAGTGGTGCTTATGGGAATTAAACAGTCCTTATTCATTATGTGGACAAAGTGGTAATTGAGAAAGGAATTTTAGAAAAATACATGTTTGGAGAAATTATTTCAGCTAAATTTAACATTGCATTGTTAATTGTATAAATAAAACAAAGCTAATACCCCCACTTTATCCTAGCTGTGTAAAGAGCATGATTACACTCCATACATTATATGCATACTTTCAAAACAGCTGGAAATAGTACCAGCTCACATTGTGTTTTAAAATTAAAACTGGAAGACAAACTATTCTTTCCATGAATAGGTAACTTCACATGTTAAACTAGTCTCTGAATTAATAAATTCCGGTTTCATTTGAAAGTTTCATAAAGGTTTCAAATTTTTTACACTGAAAACTTTCAGGTATATACAACTCATGAAGCTTCATTCCATAACGATTTTTAGGGTAAAATTCCTCTCAGCAGATTTTAGGCACCAGTCATGTAAACAATTGCATCTGAGCTAGTCATCCTGGGCGCTCCTTGTAATCAAAGGAGAGAAGAACTTTTGGGGTACAATTCATCTGGCCAGCTTTAGCTTTCTTTATTAATGTGTGATAACTTACACCAAAGAATCACCTGTTCCTTTCCACTGATTGCCAAAGAACTGACCAGCACACATCCTACCCTTTGTCACCCAGCCGTCCTTTAGAGCTTTGCCTTGTATTTAAATACAATAGGTAGGGTTGCTTTTACCTGCATTCCTAGAAAGCTAGATTTCTTGGGTTACGTATTTTGACATGTAATAGTTTCACCATCATTTGAGTTAAGTCTCTGGGAACCTAAATTGCTGTGAAAATACAACAGCATTAATTTTATCTACAGTACTGTGGATTACTGAATATTAGCCTTTCTTTTTTTATTTGGCATGGGGTTTTTTTCCTCCATGATTTTCAACAGTGGTTCTGAAATAGTTGCAGATACTGTAAAGTCGTTTCTACGGGTGTCTGTATGTCTCATATAGAAATCTTCATCACTTCAAGAGAAGAAGTGCATGCACAGAAACCAAAGTTCATACAGAAATAGCTACACAGGAAGATCTGTATGTAACTGGAACTGTGCTATATGAACTGGCATTTGAGTGTGTGTTGTACTAAATATTGAGTTTGGGAAGGACATAGTGTAACAAGAGCATGTTCCAAAGCTGCATTTACCTGGGGTTCCTCTGCGCTTGGAAGATGTCATCACTGCCTCAAAAACATACATATAAAACCAGTACAGCACTCACAGTCTGTAATTTTAAGCTATATTTGATCAGTATAACTGACAGACATATCAGTTTACTGAATTTTACCTCATAACTTTATCTTGTAGGCAAAGCTAGAAAATACAAGCAAAGCTATCACTGACTGTTAAGGTAAAGAAGGGTTATATATATTTATGAGAGCTTTTGTGAACAGGCAACATTAACTTGTAAATTCCTTGTAGAAAAAGAGGTCTGAAAACTAAAATTGTAACAGAATATTTCATTTTGTGAAATGTGAAGTTGCATTAAGGCATCTACTTCACCAAAACCTAAAAAAAAAAAACCCAAAATCCTAGTAAAATGCTCATTGATTTAAAAAAAAAAAAAGCAGTGGTTAATGTCACTTGACTTTCTAACAGATCTAACTTTAAACAGATCATATAGACCTATTTCCCTGTTTCTACAGCAGTATTAGAGGGAAGAGAGAAATCTTCAGTAAAATAAATCTAACTTTACAAATTAAACATCCATCAGCCTGATGACTAGGGAAACTCTCAGAAGCAGTTGGACTAGATGATCATTGTAAGTCCTTTCCGACTGAAACATTGTATTCTGTTCTCACATTATTCCCTTTTCTACTGTCTCCTCACTGCTCTTTCCATGTCTGAGGTTCTGACTGCATTGTCTTGCTCTGCTCTTCTGCTTTATCCACTTTACATCAGAATTATTTCAACAAAATCTCCAGCCCAGGCTTCCAGGCACAAAAGGTTCAGATAAGCGTTCATCTTTCGAATGATTTTCTCTGGCCTTTCAAATTTTTAGGAGACTCACTAAACGTGTTCAGCTATCCACTAATCAGCATGAGAAGCTGTTTCGGTCTTTGTTTTACAATACATCCATTCTGTTAATATTTCCCCTGGCAGAAAACCCTGCAATATTGGGTGATAATAGACTGAAATCTACTGTAGTGATAGTCATAGCAGGCGTGGAGTGATCCATCAGATGTCAATTTGAAACAATGATGAATACATTATTAATACTTTCATAGATAAATAAATATATCTTCTCAAGGCTGAACCTTTAATTTCCCACCCTTGCGGCTCTAAAATTTTTTTAGCAGCACTGTCATCTTCAAGTGACATCTTTATCAAAATATTACCAATAGAAACTTTCAAAAAACTATTATTTAACTTACTAGCTTTCCTATTTTTAGAAAGTAAAATTATAGAACTGACAAAGTATGTGCGGTGACTGTTGCTACGTCTGTTTGGAAAAGTAATTTCATTTTGGCTGGCTTTGCACCTGCTTACTTCACTCACTCACCCTAAAATTTCTGTCTTTCTTAAACAAATGGTTGTCCAGAAACCATAAACTACATGGATCAGTTTTACTCCACTCCAGTCTGCTTGAAATTTACACAGTGGCACTAGTAAGTAGTTTTGGCTGAGGAACTGACAGCCTAATATCATATGTATCTCTTAAGGATGCTTGAACTCATTGGAGAAAGTATTGTGTATATGACGTTATAGACAAAACTTTGCCAACCGATACTAAATTCTAGTTGAACTATTTGTTAGCTATTCCTTTCCAATAACTAAAAGAGAGATACCAGGTGTTATAGATTGAAAAAACTACTGAATCCTTATATGTGTTGAGTAAGATGAAATCCTGCTTTGTGTGTTAGAATCTCAACCTTCAAACAGCATTGACAGTGGCAGCTCATCTGAACCAGATTCTTTAGAAACCCACAATAAGCTAAAACTCTTGATTCTTGGTTTCCAGCCAAAAATTGCACTAGTGAAAATATACCATTGAAAATACAAATCCATTTCCAAACATGTCTGTTCTTCTGTGTATTTCATTACTTTTTTCCTGAAGTACAGAATTTGATGAAGGCAGCCACTTGTGAATACTCTAAAGTATGTTAGGTATTTTGTGACATATAATAGCTAAGACAAGCAATGTGTTGTATACCATTAACCAAAGTAATTGGTTATTCTGAATACCTTAAGGATATAGCTATCCATAAGGTAACGTAATTTAATATGTGGGTTTTTTTCTCAATACCGCTAATTAATAAAGTAGGTCTTCTTTATATGTTCTAAGGGGGAGTTTCTACATAACTCCACTGCTGTTCTTTTTTGGGGGTTGCTTTTGATTTCATGTTGGAAATAGTGACTCTAGTATGAACGGTTGCTGTTTCCCTCTATTTTTTTCTAGCGTGCCTTTGGAGGAAGGAGGTGGAGGAAAAAACAGGCTTGAAAGGAACCCTAAAATATTCAGGGGGGAGGTGGAGGTTATTGATATTTTTCTTTTAGCTCTACTTCTCAGCTCCTAGTATGGAGAAGTTCTATGACACAACAGGTACAAATGCTGTAATAACTTAAGGAAATTAAGGAACCAGAATTGTTAAAAATGCTGTCCCCTGACTCATGCCTGGGCCCTGTTGCTTTGTCTATAGCACTAATAAACAGGGTGAGGGCATATAGCAGATGCTGAAGTGCTACTAGCGTGCGATCTCCCGTACAATGTGATTTGCTAGCACATGAGCTCCTATGCTGTTGGTCCTGGCTAACTAAGGTTCTGTCAGAACATGTTGAGGTGCTGTCTAGGAAATACCACCGGACAGAGACTGTTCTCTGCTAGGGCAGTAAGCATGAGGCCAGCCTGCGTGGGAATGAGAAACCATTTTAGCTATATGGGTGTTTTTGCCACTGCCATCCGGGCCAGCAGACCAGCCCTTGTCCTTTTTATTTATTCATATAGATGTAGCCTCGGGGGTTGCCCTAGATGATTGGTAGCCAGAGGATAACCACATAAAAAAGCATCGTTTTAATGGGAGTGCTCGTGACCTGTTTGTTACCTGAGATTCTGCTCAGGGTTGCAGACAAGCCTAAAGGAGGAAACAAGTTTGTCCTAGCAAAGGAGAAGGATAAACTGCTCAGTGAAAGAATTGGAAACAAAGTTACAAAAATCCGTTTAAAAAAAAAAAAAAGTAAAAAGCAAATTTAGAATATGCCTTAAAATAACTCCTTAAAGTCTGCTCATGGTTGTCCATAAGGATTTCCTAATGTGTATGTCAGCCATAAAAACGGAGGAGACAATTCAGCTAAAGCCCATCCCAGAGTACTGCCTTTTGGAATCGGTTCCAAGCTTTCCCGGGGACAGGAAAACACTACCATTTCTCCCAAGCCTCCACAGTGCTGCAGCCTTGAGCAATTTTATTTCCCTTTGGTACAAATGTATCCTTTCCTTTTTTTTTTTTTTTTTTTTTCTGCTATTATTCTCAGCCTGACGTATCCTGCTGTTCAGAGCAAATTCATCAAGTAGACCTCATCCTACTTTCAGGGAGGTTGTTTTATTCCTACTGTATTATTTATTTGCATGTTGCTTCTAGCTTAAATGACCATCTAGTTAACAAGATGTTTTCAAAACTCCTATAATGTTGTATGAATGTATACCTAAAGAAGTATTTTTTTATATGTGTATGTGTATATACACACACACCAAAGTGACATTCTTAAAACTTTTGCTTAAATCTTCACAGCCTAAACTATGAAGAAGGTGTGCAAAGTAAGGGCCCTTCTTGAATATATCACAGCTTCTTCCCTACTCAACCAAAGGGCTATAATTGCCGTCATCCAATTAGGAAGCAACTGGATTATACACCTGGATCCACTAGCAGGGAAATGTTCCTAGGTTCCTTTATTTAGACAAGTTCCTAACGTTAATAATATAAATGATGTTAATAACATGGGTGAAAAATCGGATGTTTTAGAATGTTTTGTCTCCTCCTGGAAGCCTTTTGTCATTTTTTGATCTTCTGCCATTGTGGAAACAGATGGTAAAAAATGACAGTATAAACATTAATTTTAATACAAAATATTAAACTTTAATAGCTCTAATGATGTTAAGGTTTTTCACTGAGCACCAGAACTAATGAAATCTGAAAGAGAAATCAGTTGACCTTTATTAGACACCTCACACCTAAATGCCCTGTTTGTTGAAGCAATCTTTCTGAAACAAGTGCTTAAGTTTCCTGGATAGTCAATAGTAAGAATTTGTTTCACGTAAAGACCCCAAGAGGGTGATTCTGCCTGCTTCAGTTTAACAAGCAAAGTTAAGCTAATTGGCTTTCCTTATTGTATCTTCAAAAAAACCCCTAGCCTTCCTCATTGCCTGTACAAGGAACTCAGGTGCTCTGAGAGTAGTTCAGTAGCTTACAGGATGGGATTAATCATACCTAATTTAAACTGTTTAAAAGCTGATTGTCTAGACTAAGCTTATTGCTTACATTTCAACTATGATCAACAGCAGAGGTAAGTCTTTCCAAGGATAATTCATCTCATCCTCTGGAGATGCCCGTTAGCTCCACTGACTATAGATATCCTATTGTCCAATAAAAGAATGTCAGGGAATGAGCTCAGACACTGGATACCTACTTACTCACACTGTTTAATTGCTTACTGTCTTCCTGGAAGTGCCTTGGATTGTTACAACCTGTTTTCTCCCAGCCAAATCCACCGTATAAGATGCAGATGCAATTAATGATAATACAATTGTTCAGTGAGCACCAGAATCAACTAAAATGTGAATCAGAACTCCATCCATCTTTATTAGATGCTTTACGCTGAATTTCATGGGTATGTAGGAGCAGTCTTTCTCAAACAAGTACCTAAGTTTCCGGGAGAGCCAACAGTGCTATTAGTCACTGCTATTCTGTGCGACTCACTTCCAGGGCTGGGGGTTTCTCCCTAGCCCCGCTTCGTTCAGCACTGCAGGCAGAGCCTCTATGACTAGTTTGGGGTAAATAACTAACTTTGAGATGGCTAGTGCTGGTGAGGTAACTCTTAGCTAAGCTGTAGGTGGAAATAAGATGTCTAAGTCAGGTAAATGGAATTCTCTTACTGACGAGTTTGTACCTGGCAGTGAATTGGGAGCCCTTACCAAAGTAGCTTGTTTTTTTCCCCAGTGGTATATGTATCTCTAATCACACACCTCTTTCCTTTCTGCATTGCCTGGCCTTTATGACAGGCTGTGTTCATGCTGAACCCTTTCTTTTATTTAGGTTAACATGGTCTTCTCTTCCCAAGTACCTGTTTTTACAAAAAATACAAGAACTCACCTATTTTTGATGCTTCCAGCTCTCTCTCAGAAGTGACTGGTATTAAGCAGGAAGTGACTGAAATTAAGTTAGTGGCATATACACAACCATACCCACACAGTGAGTGTTGCCACAGGAGTCTTGTTTCCTTAGAGAACCATCTAAAAACTTTTTACTAATAACCAGCAAAGGCAACATAATGTCCTGCCAAGTATTGCAACTCTTTTATCGTCGTTATAAATACCCTCATTCACTTCAGAAACTTAAAAAATGTTGTAGATGTAACTATTAAGTGACAGTACCCAAGAATTTATGGCCTTTTGTTGGGAATGATGACTTTCTTTCTGGAATTATCACTTTATTGATAGCCGGTTTCAGATATTTGTGAAGAAATAAGTGTTCTTTCAGGATGCCTCCAGCTTTTATAAGACTGGATATACAGCTGGCCTGATAATAATTTATTATCATGTATCGTGCTTGCTTACTAATACTAGTATTTTTATAAACTGGGTTTATTAGGAAAGAATTTAAGAAGAAAACTTACTGGAATAATAAAGCACGTTATACATACCAAAAGGCATAAGACTTATAAAACAAAATTCTCCAAAAGTTATCATCATCCACCTCCATCCTTAGAGTCACAGGACTGGTCATTTGGAAGGTTTTCTACATGTATTCACTTAGGTTGAGTGTTCGCAAACTATTACATATGAGAGCCCAACAGGGTGATAATAGACTCAAGCAGCAGTAAATTTTTTCCAAGTGTTACAGCAAAATGAAAGCTTCATAAGTATAGTTGTTTCACATATCACAAAACACACAAAAGCCCTGAAATGTGCTTTTCTCCCAGCTTATCATGCTGTGAGGTTACTGACTCTCTCTGAGACCTTTCAACTTCAGCTAGTGTCATTTTTACCGTTTCATAAGACCAAAGGCCAAAAATGTTGTTACTGGCTGGAAGCAGTAATATCCTAACATAAACAGAATGGAAAAGAAATTTTTTGTTTCCATTCCTTCCCATAAAAATTCTGCCTAAAACAATTCATTTTAAGTTCTCTTACCTTCAGTTTCATGGTTTCTTCTATGCTGTCCTTTATGTCTGGAAGAAGGAATATGTATCACTGAAACGTTTCTTTAAAACAAACTGTTATGCCTTTCAGCAGAAATCCGTATTATAATCAAATTTAAAATAAGATGCACACCAATTTTAAACTTGGTCTCTAAACTGGACAGCTGGGAAACTTTCTGTTTGGACTGCGTTATCTGTCTAATTGAACTGCTTTCCAAGCAATGAGATTGTGGTGAAAGGTGCCCTCTAGCAAGACGGCATTTCTAATTGACTCATCTGAACTGCAGCATTATTGCTGTCTTTCATTTGATTTGGTCATGGTGAGTACATCATGATGCTTATGATCTTTAGGGAGGGTGGATCACCTTCCTAAATTCATGATGCTATGAATTTTGGGCACCAAAATTGTCATTTACATACAAACAACCAACAGAATTTCTTCCTGACATGGTCTGTTACTACAGAGACGATATTTTAAGTCACATGTGCAAGCTGCCTGGAGACTATAATCAGGTTGAATAATCAGGTGGCAGGGCAAATTTGGACTCTTGTATGGTACATTGAGGCCACTGTCTTTGTATTTAACTCTAATATTTTTTACTTACTAAGGAAATAAAATCTCCTTTCTCTTCACTTGCATTAACATTCAGTTCATCTGGAAAAGGGAGTATATAGTTCCACTGAACTCTTGTCAGTTATGTGCAAGTATCAGATACAGGATAAAACCTTGTAACTAGGGGCTCTTAAAAGCATTATTATACTGCATCTGCTCTTATTTCAGAGCCTTGAATAAAGATAGAGTGAAGTCTGTGTTGCTAATGGTTTGTTGGTTTGTGGCTCATTTGCTGGTTCTCCCTTTCCAAAATATTGCTTGCATATTTTGTAGTCCATGATCATGCAGAGAGAAAACCACAGATGTTTATACTACTGAGGTTCCCCTCTTCTAACTGCATACTCTCTTAAGCACATCCCGTGAAAAATCCATGTCTTATCCTTTCATTTCATAATCTTGTTAGATACCTTCTGCAAGCAGCATTTTATGGTCTTTTTGTGATTCTCCTCAATTTCTTTGCCTTCCATTCTTCATTTCTTTCTTTCTTTCATGTGTCCTTCTATCTTACTGGCACGTCTGACTTCTGGCAGCACTGTCAAGTCATCCATCCTCTTCTGTTGCTGTGCTTCAGGTTCATTATACAATCACTGGAGTGATTATCCAGTGGCCAAACCTTGGCTTGATGTTCCTCATGACGACAAACTAGTCCCAGTGGCACAGTCATACCAATGGTATATACTTGGAACAAAAGTTTTGTTGTCATTCTCCAAAAATACAATATGAAGACATATGAAATTTGGTTTTGCCTTCCATCTAATCAAAATATTTCTGGAGGGAAAGAGGTTTGGGAAGGATTACTAATGGGAGTCTAATTCCTGAGGATGGCATTAACATGGTCCAACTGCAGCAGCCTAAATCTGTAGTTTGCCTATACTAGTCATCCAGGCTTGCCAGCATAGAGAAACAAGAACATCTAAGGGTGCTGCATGCCAGTTATCCTAAACAGCTGTTTTAGAAGACAAGAGTCATCCATTTGAAAGACCATGCATCACTGACTATAAAGGGAACTCGCTTATCATTCTAGTTGCATCTGCAACCTTAAAACAATGTTCTGCTTCAAGAACCAGTAGAGGAAAGGCTAATTCCAGATGCCTTCTATGAGTCTTGGGGAAACAAGTAACAGGAAGGGATTGCAAGTTACAATGCCAGCATAAGGAAGCTTGATTTACCAAATAATTTCAGAACTCTTACTGAGTTATGAAAGCATATTTTATCACTGTCCAGAAAACGGCTAGAGTGAGAATAATGATAGAGCAACTGTTATGCTGACAAAAGGCTGTTGCATTATTCAAGGGGCTGAGTGTATTTAACCACACTTTTCTTGTAATTTATTGTTTGCTAAGGACATTGCCGTATACTCTTAAACATTTATATAGATATTGTTGTTCTATATAAATATTGTTGCTCTTTCCCTTGAAGTGCTGTTGTTCTCTTCAGTTTCAAAATAGTCTTGAAATACATTTTTCATTCTCTAGCCTGAGCAACATAGATGAAAGACAGAAATTAAAGGAAGTAGAAGTGGGGGTGAAAGGACAAGCTTGTTGGTACTACAGCTAACTTCATCTGATGTTAAGATTGCAGGTGAGTAACATGCCAGATTTTTCTTAATACTGTCCATTATAATTATAAAGAAAATACCTTCTTTTTATGAGAATGAGGTTCCAAGCCCCTGCCATTTTTTTCAGTCTGAACAATTTCTACCAAGTTATGTCATATCGCATCTTCGGAATCATTCAAGTCACAAAGCTACATATTTCCTTACTTTAAGGGGAGCTATCTGCTCACATCAATGTTCTCCACAACTGATCATAAAGCTAACAATGGTAGGGCACCAGAAGATTATTATTTCTGCCTCTGCTTCTTTCTGGTAACATACTCTGAGCCTCTTTATCTTCTTTCTACAGAAACATCCTGTCTGTGTAGTCCTAGACTGAAACTGCAGAGGTATACTTTGACACAATTCAATATTCCTCTTCAAACTTTTAAAGCTGTACAGTTTTCTCACTTCAGTTTGAAGCTCTTAAAAATTCTTCTATATTCAGACAGTAAGTACACAGGTGTTGAAGTAATAATCCTATTGTTTCAAACTCTAGAGACATAAAACCTGAAGAAAGGTCGAATGAAATGGGCATGTAGACCCTAAGGAAGTTGGAAGTTGGATCATACTTAGTCAGAGTTCAGATCACATATACTATATTATATGCCAAAGCATAAAAGTGTGTTGTTCAACAGGTGTGTAGGAGGAGTTTGAAGATCCATGATACATCAGTTACTGTGAATACCTACATACAGTGTTAACCTTTGGGAACGACGTGTAATCAAAGGTACTTGTGGTTTGCAGGGCTGAAAGCTACTTTTGTTAGATTAGATCTTGCTGGCTGGTACACAGATATATGAACAGATATATGCTATTTTGAGTGGAAAACAGAACAAAACATCTTGTCAGTATGTAATAAATACATCTCATGTAGCTTTAGGTATCTACAATATCTAAACTTGAGTTAGTCATGGTAGACTTCCCTTACAGTTAAAGGACAGTAAAAGGCACTTTCAGGAATTTTTTTATTGACTTCAGTATGTAAAATGTCCACTCTAGAAGAAACTGTTCTTCTCTACTGTGAAAAAAGGCAGCCTAGATGACTAGATCAGGTGTAGACACCTACAGTTTACATATCTGTATTTCATAAAGTGAATTCCAGCAACAGTGTTGGAGCTGACTTCACCTGTAGCCAACAAAGGTCTTGACTTACCTGATACTGGCTGACCACCTGATAGTAACTAAACACTGGAATTGTTTCTCAGCTAGTGACTGATGAGGAAATGGGTTGGATTTCCCATTAACTCTTTGGTTATTTTTCGGTGCAGGAAAGATTTAACAGTTCTTTTCTTTTTTTTTTCTAGCTTGCAGTATGAACATGGGAAGATAGTCCTTGTTAAAAACAACAAATCTGGCATGTATACAGCAAATTAACTTCACAAGAATATTAGAAGGTAGAGGTAAACCCTACAGATTTTAAAGAAAACTTAAGATTAATTCTGTACAGAGTGGAAAAACATCAAGACAAAAAATATTGGAATTTACCAAAAATATAGTATGTATTAATGGCCACAAAATGAACCATTCTGTAAAAACCACAGACTATGGTACTTCTCAATTTTTGCAGTAGGCTAAAAAAAGGGCAGTGTAGCATTCATTGAGTATTCAAGATCCACATCCAAAAAACAACTTTACGTGGCAAAACTTAATGTCTTTTTATCTAACTATTAAACGTGTGAAATGGAATTGAATGCACTAAGCTAGGCTCCCTTGGTGTCGATCAGAAGGACCTATGCTCCTATGAAGGAGCTAAACTATCTTGTACACTAAGGGGACATTTTGACAACAGAGGTGGAGGTATCTCCTGCCAGCACTATTCAGTTACGTGATAGTTCTTTTCTTTTTTCTTCTTTTGTTTCCTCTCCAGAAAGCTGAGGATTAAATTGTTATTAGACTTAAAGACACAAGTCTCTCACTCTGTAGTCAATGGTGTAATAACTTGGCATTAGCAAAAGGCAGGAACCAGCAACCATATTGAATGATAGAAATCATGCTTGTAATGATGTCTGTTAAATGTAGTTTCATCCATGTAAGTATTCTTCTGGGATGTAGCTGTGAAGACACGTTGTTTATGAGTCTTAAATGGCTGTAGACAAGATAGGTGACTAAATTATTTGCTCTGCACTTCAGCATTTTCAGGCTTTGGAACTTCAGCTGCAGGAGCGCATCTGGCAGCAAAATGAAGATGCATTTTTGGACCTCACCTTTATCTCTGATGGTACTTGCAAGAACTCTATTTTATTATGTCTTGTTCCAAGCCGATAAAGATAGGATCTTTGTGTTGGACATCCAGACTCCTTTCTGTGAAGCTTGGCCCTGAGAGGCCCCACATTGTCTTTTGTACCAAACAAAAAGGTAACATGCCAAAAGGGTTAACTCGTTTCATTTGTCCACCCATTTATCCATAAGTAGAGATGACTCTGGCACTCTTATTTTCAGTTTCTGTTGAACAAATGTCAAGAGAAGACAATACGTGCTTTGTAAGTGCCATTCCACAACTTAAATGATAAATATGGACTAGAATCTTGTTTGCCATCAGTTTTTACCAAGTACTTTAATAAATAATCACATCGTATTAGATAAGGTAAATGTGCACTCATGCTTGCATATCTAAATATATTTCAAATCAAAGAAAGAAATTTCATGATCGTTAAATCACAATCAAACAGTGTCAAGCATCTATAAAAACAGATCAGACACGTGCAATCACCTATTTAGTTTCTAGCTGAGCTACTGCTTGAAAATGAGAAAAAAACTAAACCAAGTAAAATACCCAGGTTTCTATTCTATTTTTTTAAAATGTAGAAATATATATATGCTTTGAGAGCATTCTTCCTGTCATTTTTCACCTCATTTCACTTGTGTGTGGCCTTTACACTCTGTTTTTATAACTGTGAATAAGTAATCTCCATATTCTCAGGGTACAGCAAAGCATTTGCTCAATCTTCTTTGCCAATAGTGGTAATTGTTTTCTGGTTAATGTCAGTTATTGCACATGCCCCTCCATAAATAAAGAATAGAAAGTTACATGCATGAAATAAAAGTAAAATTTCCTCTCTATTTGAGCTTGTTATTGCTAATATTGTTGCATGGTTGTTAATATTGAGCAGGTATTGTTAATATTGATGTATAAGCCATGTGTTCTATTTCATCCATACAAAAAGGAGACAGTTTCTAAACATTCCTGCAGTCATCCAACAGCAACTTAGAGAACTGCACACATTTTCATAGTATATCAGCATTTGAGCATCTAAATTATGCCTTCAGTTTCTTAGCTTTTCCTCACTGAAGATGTGAATCTTGCTATTTGCCTTTCATTTTCATTGGATGTCTTTGCACAGAAAAAAGATCTGGTTGCCAGTCAGGATACCTATATTAATAACTAATTTTGCTGCATAGGTTAACATTGTAAGGATTTATATGTAGCATCCAGTATCTGATGGCATACAACGCTTGAAGTGCTTGAGAGTTATTTTTTTATTCTCTATATATCTCCAGCTAGGTATGTATAAGGACAGATTATTGAAGCAGGCTGTCCAGCATGTCTGGGAAGCTCAGTCCTCAATGGCAGTCTCCCATATCATACTCTGCAGCCTTCTCCTATTTTTCAATTTTCAGAGTTTATGAGTTTGGATCTATTATCAAATTAGGTATGCATATTTATCTATCAATTAAATCACCATTTATAAGAGATGAGACATCAATACCAAATAAAAGATACAAACTCACAAAGATGAAACATCAGTCAAAACCTGAAATCGTACTGAAAGTCCAAATTGTTAAAAAATCAAAATACAGAATTAAAATACAGCCCCACCAAACCAAAACACTGATGCAAAGTAATAAGAAGTAATATTATTTTCTTATTTACATTCAGTTTTACAGCATATAGGGCTTCAAGTTTTATTCTGCATCCAGGAAGATGAAAACTTTTGAAAATGAAAGTTGAACTATCATATGATTGAAGCGGCACCTAAAAAAGCTTCCACAAAAATTGTCTGTATTTGGTAAGACATGAAATCAAATAATGAGATAGCATACTATACGAATTTCAAATTCAGCTCCAATGAGCAGCAATTCATAACTGGAGAAGAGTTTATTCTCAAAAGTATGGACTGAGAACACAGTGAATTCGGAGAAAAGCCATAAGTAAGCTCTTACAGCAACTTCCATACATTTCAAGGAAGTAGGTAAAACAGAGATTATGCTGTAAATGAAGATGCAAGAACAATGAAAGCAAATCTTACATGTGGGAAATTAAAAAATCTATTTGAAAATTTAGCATTGAAAACCTTGGAAAGTATAGAATGTTCACACTAAAAAATTCAAGTATTTCAAAATAAACAAGATGAAGATACCAGGAAAGTATCAACAAAAAGGATCAACAAAAAGGGCTAAAGTTGTTGAGACAGTAGATACTTTTTGTTCATGTAAGGAAAGATGACAAAAATAACAGGACTATAATAGATAATTCCGTTTACCAACTTTTAAGGTCAGGAACTTGTTTTTAACCTCCATGCTGGCAATGAATGTAGCACTTCTTTGTTCTGCACAAGATTTGCTATAAAACAATGGGGAAGCAGATGCTGGTTTTGAACTCCAGCAGAATATCAAGCCAGAATGTGAGGAAAATAGGCTGTTTGTAAAGGTCAAAACATTTGAATTAACAAGACAAAAATATGTTTAACTATTTGAATATTAACTTCATTTACAGAAATCTATATTGATTTATAAATTTGGAAGGAAAGACTCCACCATTAGCACTTTCTAGAGTATACTGACATTAAAGCCAAGTCCATCACAATATAATGTCTGGTGTCTTTAAATCTGAACATATAAGTGCATATGCACAAGCGTGATTTCCTGAGAAGACTATACTTTGGGATTTGGTTTCGATAAAGCTACAGCATGGCCATTCGAAAAAATTCCATCCATGTATCACCTTATTTTCAGAGAAGAACAGTAGCGATTAATGTCCTAGTGTATGAAAAAGTCTACATTTGTTGTTAATTTTAACTGTATATATATGTGTTAGAGACGCATAAATGCTGCCATTCTGGATCATTTGGCGCATCTAGCCCAGTCTATACGCCTTCAATAGCTGACAACAGATGTTGTTACATCTTGTAACAGATGTTGAACTTCCTGTACGTTAAAGTACACGTGGTGCTGAAGAAATCATCAGAAGACAAAGAGAAGGTAGAATCTGCCGTTACCAGAGGTCATTTCTTGAGATCCACAGGTCTGGATAACAACACACGCCAAGAAAACTACTTAGCTTTCTGTTGTGGATCTCTTTACAACAGACTCCATACTTCAGTTCTGGCCTGACATTCTCATCTTGGTGTCCTATCTGGTCACCTCTCCTGTTTTAGTTACGTTGTCCCATAACGTGTTTTTTTTGTAAGGATCATCCCATCTCATTGTTTTACCACATTCTAAACAGAACCAAGGATTTACAAATGTAATGAAACTCATTGGAAAATCTGGGTTAATTACTTTATTGACCTTCTGCTGAGGTGGGAAGTTTTGGGCTGAGGTTTTTGGTGTTTGTTTTTTTGTTGGGTTTCTTTTGCTTTCATATGTATAAAGACAAATAATTAAATGCAGGGTTTTTGTTTTTTTTTTTTTTTTAAAAAAATAAATAAAATCTGTAATTAAGTGGGAAATCTCTAGAAGACAGATTTCAACAGAGTTTTCCAAAGAGCTGTCTCCTCATTCCTCCTCTCTCCCCAAATCAGCATATTGGAAGTATGCATTTGTTCTGTAGTAATGAGAAGTTAATTTACAGTTTCTTCGCTCCTTATTTGGAGAAATCCATATGAAAAGAGGAAACTATTTTTGGTCTAGGAACATATGGAAGGAAATGGGAGAACTCACATCTCATATTAACCACGATCTTCTAAATCAGAATAAAGACAAAGATATTAAAGATGAACTAACAAGACACCTTTGTATCTTTTGAAAGTATAGTTAAATATCATCACATTTGTCCCATTGTTCTCTCTAGTTCTCCTTATTATTGTGATTACATCTACAACATTCTTATTCTCTTCTGTTGTCTATGAAAGTTGATTCCTAAGTTTGATAGAGCATAAGGACTTTGGTTGTAATTCACTTTATATTGTCAATATCAGTTTGACTACACCCTTTTCTACACTCTGCAATGAATTTGTTTTTATCTTCAGTCTTGCATTTGTTGGATCAAGTTGCTAGCTACCATAAGGTGTCAAAAGTCTACTAAATTTATGCTATTGATAAATCTGTCCCATGGTTACTGGCCAGAAAAAGCTATTGAGAATAGTCGATGGTATATTAAATATTTTGCTTAGATACTGGGCTGTGGAACAAGATAGAGTGTTGCAACTTTTTTTGGTAAAGCAGTACCTTAAAATGGTTTAGATTACAAATTGAAAAAAGACAATCATTTGTACATATTGTACAAACTCATTACTTCATATTGCTTATGGTTCTTATTCACGAGAGTTTGAGCCTGAAATTCTCAGTTCAGAGGTCCTAAAAAACTTCTTCCTTATTGTCATAAAAAGTAAACCTTTTTGCAGATGCCTCAATGGCATAGGTACAGTTCAAACCCCAAATCTATCCAGTTCATCCTATATAAAATGCAAGAGTTTAAGTTCAGATTACTTTTAAGATGCTAGTATCACTTGTCTGCTCACCAGGTAAACTTACTGGAGGAAGCTGACTAGTGTAACTGACCAAAGCTGAAATTGTTTCGTAAAAATAAAAGGCATGGATAATTTTCCATGCTGCATTCATCAGATAAAAATAAGACAATCTCTAAAGAAATATTCAGCTTTCTAACCACAATTATCACTGCAGATTTCTTGTCATCAATATAATTTTATCAATAGCATATACATACGTGCATTGTAAAAATAAATTTGTATATTTTTCATTTTCACATTACATCAAAACATCATTTGCAGTCTTTGAGACTGAAAGACACAATGAGATATGCTGATCATACCCATGTGCGAACACAGCTATATGATAAATATTCTAAGTACGTTTCTGAACTTTGTAATAACGAAGTAAGATGCTGTGGTCAAAATGTTGTGCTTAGATTTCTGATTTGTCCTTATTTGGGCACACAGGGAGGCGATGAGTGTATTGACATCCCAGAGTGAGCAACCAGGAGCTTGGCATCCTGCAAGTTACTGGTGCTCAGCACTTCTGGAAAAAAATGCGCTTTGCAAGTGCGTCCCCAGGGTACAACGATGCAGCGTGATGCTGCGATCCCTAGTAGCTGTTAGCGAGCTTAGTTTGTGTACCATAAACAGTATTACCATGTTCATTATGCTTGGGCTAATTATAGGGCCGAAGTGTCTTTTTGAGGGAAAAACCTGGAGAGTGTGATGCAGATGGAAGGAGAGAAGATGATGGAATGGAATAAAATTAAATGAGGAAATATTTTGAGGACAAGTAGATAAAGTATATATTTGAGACTTTTCTTGAAAATGTTATCATCGAAACACTTTTTATCTCACAAGGTGGAACAAGATTTGCTCCTTTTGATTCACGGTTTTAAAAAAAGAAAAGAAAAAGAAAAAAAGAAAAAAAAGGAGGCCAGGCTATTTTTGGACAATTAGCATTTGATCAGAGCTGAAAATATAGAATATAGTATTTTTTGTTCAAGTAGGGAAATAGTGCAGCTGAGGTCAAAAATAGCTTTACCATTGCTCCAAAAGGCATGTGACTAAGCTTAATTAATGTGTAATTCTGCAAAACATTTCTTCAAAGGTATATCTAACAGTCATAACCATTATGTGTCTTAATGACTACAATAATTTCTTAGAGAAGGACAAGATATTTGTATTTCTTTCTCTTCATAAAAATTCTGGTTTTACCCCTGCATTTGTTTTTTATTTGTTCCATTTAAATCACAATGTTAGGTTAAAGTATTTCAAATTATTTGGCACATCAGCTAAATTATTTAGTACATTTTTAATTTTTAGTGTAATATTCGATGGCAAAAAGAAGGATGTCAGATTTCTTCACTGTCTAATGTCTATGGGTTTTTTTCATTTTAATAATTCTGCGTGATCATAATCTACTTATTGGACTTTATACTATTGCCTGATTTTTTTTCATTGTAAAAATGACCAAACAACTAACTGAAACTGCAACAGCTCATTCATTTCCAAAGCTGTTCGATCTTTCTTTTTACATGCATACATGTATAATGCTGACGATTCATCATTATTAGCTTCAATTTTTAACTTGTCAGTTAAGATTAACAGTTATAACACATTGTTGTGCAAGTCTCTAACTTTATTCATGTCTTTTCTTTCATTTAAGGAAATTCACCCCTTGAAATATATGTAGTTAAATTTTCCTAAATAAAAAGATGAAGATAGCAAATGTAATTGGTTTCATAAGAAGTAAGAAGCTTTTACAAATTAAACTCATTTAACAGCCCTGTTGATGATGAAAATAAAATTGGGAAAAATAAACCACGATCTCTCATGGACACTCTTTTTTTTCTCCAGGTTTAACGAATAAGGATTATAGGAAACAGACCTCGTTAATCAATAGAGTAGATATGACACAGATTATATCAAGGAGCAGATCCACTGAATTAGCAGAGTCTATTTCTACAGTCATACTTCACACTGTAAAATAGCTTGGTCAAATTCAATCCTATTGTAACAAGAAGAACTTGCTAAGTATCAGTGGAGTTCTGCTTTCTTCCACTAAAAAAAGCTGTGGGCTCCCTCATAGTCTTTGAGGACATGCAGAACATATTTAAAAGCAAAATTTTAAGCCTATGTTAAAAAGATATTATTTGCCATATAATTTGAAGGAGTGTCTTAAAGCAAAACAGTTAACAGTATGTTCAAATAAATGAATAGATTAATCTTAATTAATAAATAAATTATCAAATAAGTTATTACTAAATAAAGTATTACTTTATTATTCAATAAATAGTTATTAAATAAATTAAATTTGTAAATTAATTAAGTCCTATTACAACTTTTAACGAAAAGATATCTGTTCTCTGAACATGGAAGTTGTGATTTCTGAATTTTTAATTTTCAAATAATATTTGTTGGATCCTTCAAATTAATTCATATTTATAATTTTTCCTATACTTTGCTATTTTCAGAGAAATCTATGAGATTAAAAAAATGCGGATTTATTTTGTTCTGAAAAATCAATACGATCCAGCTTCAATTTTTTTCAAATTTACTCTGCTAATAAACACCATTTGTAAAGGGCGTGAAAGTGACTTGTAGTACCTGAAAGCTCGCGGAACGTGACATTTGTTTTGCTGTAGTTCAATATTTTAAGTTCCATGCTACAATTTGGCACAGCTCTTGAACACATGTACTATATTCGGTTAAGATGAAACTCCGTTCACAGAAGAATCTGGACTAGCTTCAGAGTAGCTGACTGCAGACCATACTGCAAAAACGTAACTGAGACAGAACAGTGATGTACACAAGTGGAGAAGCCTTTGCTGACAAAAAGGTGATAGAATTTGCCTAAATGTAGCTGAAAACACATCTTTACTTGATACATATGTATCTATCTGCACAAGTAGGCTGCATGTCTAAAATATGTGTCACAAATGGTGGTCAAACTCATTAAGCAAAGGTACTGACACAGAACCTTTTTTTCTCCTTTTTCCCTGCTCTGCTGCTGCAACGTCAGCTGACAGGTCACTTGGACAGACAGCTCTTGTCCAAGCCTCCACCTCTGGCAGACATTGAATTCTCTTTTCTACTGAAGCAATGTGAATCGTAGAAAAGGAGACATGAGGAATGGCAAGTTGTGTGTTGTCAGCACAGTGACAGCATCTAGTCCAGTATCTCACTTCTAAACCTCTCAGTGGTTTCCCTACCACTTCAAGGAGGAGGAAAGAAGAGGGGGCAAGGAATAGTCACAGAATTAGGCAAAAAGTTGTCTACTCTACACTTTCTGAGGGCTGTGGGCTAGTCAAGAATACCTTCCAAGCAACAGAGCGCTCCTCAACTCAAGTCAGCTGAACTGACTGATACAGACAACTTGTTAGTAACATCTAGTGAAAATCACCATTAGAATAATGAAAATATTTTTAGTTCAATGCCTGAAGCCATCTAAAATGGGAATTAAGCAATTCAGAAGAATTTCTGTCTATGAAAGGTCCTATCATCCTTCTCTTCTAGAACCAGTGTGTTCAACCCCGCTTGCAACAGTCAAATTCTCGCAAGTTGCTGACCCAACAAAGGAAATTCTTTTGCGTGCATGCTGATGTCACCAAGAGCCAATAGTCTCACTGACACAAAGCTCCTGAGAAATCTAAAATCTTGGCCAAATATTCTACCATAGATTAGGGCAAGCTGAATGCTAATGGCATCACTATCATTTTTTTATCGGTGTATACATGCATCCATACATATGTTTATTCCAGTACAGTATTTTAAGCATAGTCCCACAATGAAGGGTAGAGTCACCATGGTCTTCAATATATACATATGAACAGCCATCCACTTGAATCTACTGAGCAACTTTTCTCACTAACAGGAGAGAGTGCTTTTTAAAAGTCTGTACACAGCTAGCCAGCTGCCCAGGTGATGTTGAAAATAATGAAATTACTATATTTTGCTGTGATAGATAAAGACGGTTGAGCTAAAGCTACCTTAAAAAGGGGAGGAAATAAATAACTGAAGTTTGTTTCTCCCTTGACTAATGTCTTAAAACTATTTAAAATGCAAAGAAAATACAGTTTGTATGTATATCCTTTTCATCTCTATCCTTCTCACAGTTCCTCACCTCAGAAGAAGGGATGGTTGCATCACAGGGCTTTGTAGGAGCTGAGGATGGCAGAGGGGAGGACAAGCAGGACCGAGTGTTTGCACAAGTGCAAAATAAGGGCAGCGGGTGACATGATGGAGAGCACGTGGCTTGCAGAGGCTGGGCGGCTTCATTCTCCCTTGGGATGAGGACACCCTGGGTCCAGCCAGCTCCAGATGCACCCCCAAGGAAGGGTTGTCAAAGGATGTCTTAGATGTGTAACAGTCATTGACCTGTAGATATGCAGGCAGTAAGTGGAAGTATAACATTTATTACCACACATTGTCCATGAAGAGATGTTTCTCAAGTTATTGCAGTCCATTGTGCAGCCCAAATATTCGGGCCTCTGGTTGGACAGCAAGGTTATGTTTGGACAACAAAATCGCCAAATGCTTCAAACAACATTAGCGTTGGTTCCTGTCTGGCATTACTTTGGTCCTGGTGCCATGGTGGTGCTTTACTCTTTAAGTACTTTCAGGGTCAAAGGCCACCCACAGAACAGGGATCTCAGAAGAAGACCTGAAGTACAATTTAACATTAGTCCTGCAGATTCAGGGGACAGCCAGAGGTGTAAAAGTCTTAAATACCAATAACAAGAAATTAGAGATATTATTCTGAAGAATATCCATATATTGTATAATAATTATATATCCATACATAGGAATATCTACAGGTGTTATTGTAACATTCAGGAGGTCCCATTGCGTCTTGGTGTTCAGCTATTGCTCCTGCACAAACATACAAAGTCTCTCAAATTCCCAGGTTTTTCACCACTCATAATTTTCTCCTCATTACATAATAATTCCCTCTTCCATACTAATTCTCTCTCTCCCTTAGTCTATTAATCATCATATTCCCAAATCCCTACAGTACATGTGTTGTCCCAGTCCTTCCATCTACCATTTTCATCCTTTTTACACTCCATCACTGTTCATCTTCATTCTCTAATTAATCCAGGAGACGGGTAGCTGCATGAAGCAGTTGGGTTAGCTAACCCAGGTACAGGGAATCCCTAAAAGATAACCATGTCTCTATAATAATTACTTCAGTAATTGTTCTTACACGTCTGTGAAGGTGTATTACATAATTATATGCATTAATGCACCAGGATTCATTCCTATACAACAGTGGAAAAACTATCCCATGGAGTGTGGAGAGGGGATTTTGGGGAAGGGTACAACAGCCATTTTGCTTTCTTTCTCCTGGCATGTTCTTTTATTTATCCTCAATACAGCAACATGAGGCTTGAAATCATGTTCTTAGTCATGCTGAATGTTTGCAAAGCAGAAAAAAAAACCCCCAACCCTGCTTTTTTGCATGGATGCAAAGGGAACAGAAGGCAAGAATTACATCTACCAGTACCTAGAAAGGCTAAAGTATGCACGGATTTATTGGACATTTGTAAAAACGGTGTCAGAGCACAACTTCATCCTGCAGAGATCCTGTCCCTTATCGCTCTCAAGTTTTTCTTCCCCCTTTTCTCAGAGCCTCTTCTGTAGCACCTTTTTCTTACTTTCCAAATCCCTTCTTTTTAAAGACCACTCTTACACCTGCGCTTTTCCCTCCCTCAACCATGCTTCTACACCTGCTTTGCTCAGAAGTAAACCCTATGGCTTCTCCTATTTTCCAGCTGCTCAGTGCTTTTCAGGCTACCTCCCTCCAGACTGTGTATTTAAGAGAGCACAGGGAAGATACTTAGGAAGCGAGGAAAGGCAGTGAACGGCTTGAAACAGTAAGCAGTGAGAGAGTTTCAACAGCCAAGAAAGTAAAACTGTGAGACGGAGGGACAGAACAGTTGAAGATGAAGCAGCTTTATCTTCGGTCCTTCTTTTCCCAGCGACGCGTTTGCTTCCTATAGCCGAGTCTGGATCGCACAAACAGTAACATCGCTCCAAATTATTTCAGAATAGCCCAACATCCTAACGGGAAGGATTGCTTCCAGTTTCTTATTAGCATTCTCAGGAAACCTAAGGCACACCTTGCAGCAAAACCTGGCTCCATAAAAATCCCAGAAGCAGACGCTTTTGGCCAGCTTGAGAGAGTCGGGGGGGGTGGGAAGAGTCCTCCTGCCTGTACCCAGCCTCAGAGCCTGCAAATCTTGAGCCGCAGAGGGAAGGGAAACACTGCTGCAAATGTTAACACTCTCCAGTTATAAACGTTCCTTCTTTCCGTGCTGCTTCAGCTGTTAAATTTTCAGCTCTCCGCAGATGCTGGAATATACCCACAAATTAGAGACTTCTGTACCTCAAAGGAAAGTAACATATAAAGGGGAACATTTTTACAAGTGAAATGAATAGGTAGAGTCTGTGCAAACACTGATCTCCAGATAGGATAACATCATAAACACTGGGAAATAAAATTAATGGTTGAATGATAACAGTACTGGAGTCCCAAGAATAATAATCAGATATAGATGTTTAACTGCCTGTGACTGAGGACTCCTGTATCTTGTTATAACTCACCTCCCTCGAGTCCATGCCTCCTTCTAAATATAAACATTTGAAATTAAGATTCATGTGTACCTGAGTATGATAAAATGTGCAGGAATTAAAGGCTTGATTCTAAAAAAAATGGTGTGACTGGAAAGTATATTTTAATCCTAAAAACAGTAAAGCCTCTTTACACATTTTTGTTTGCTGTTTTGTGACTTTTACTTAGTGTTCTTGAAACTATAAGTGGAATAGTAAGTATTAGCTCTGAAAAATCAATGTTTTACTTTAGACAAGTTCATTTTTTTTAATTTTTTCTGGCTCGTACATTAACAGTGATGGGTAAATATAAAAAGGGGGATTTTTCATCCTGTTTTCTTCTTTCTGACTGAAATCTACTAAATCTGTCACCTCTGCTACAGATAAACGGTTTGTAAAGTTTTGAAATAATAATAAAAATTTTAAAAAAGGAGAATTTTAAAAGTTGGAAGTAAAATACCAAACCAGAGCACCTTCTGTTGGTCTGTCACTACTCATTTTTTTAGAAACAAATGACCCTAAAATCATCAAAAAGAATGTGGCAAACTTTTTTTTTTTTTTTTTTTAAATAACCCTCACTCTAGTTTAAGAACTACAAATGGACAAGGAGCTGGCATCACTACTGTACATCTCGTTAGATAATGGTGTTTGTTTAACAAACTTACAAAAGCTTTAGTTTTACTTCAGATAATATTTTTTTTCTTTTCTTTTTAGGGGCAGCTTAATAATTAACTATTTCCTAAGATTTCTTAGCATGTCTTGCTTAACATACACATTACCTGTGGTCTTGAGTGGTGTATAAAGGATACTGATTTATTGCATATTCTTTGTATCGATTAAAACAGAGAAAATTGGCCTTAGTTAAGGTGTCAGCCTTGGCTTTGAAAGAGCTAACTTCTGTTCCTTATTATGTCAGATTCTTCATCTGTTAGGTGGGAATAGTAATTGCCATGTCACACTGTTGCGAAGGTAAATATTATGATAAATGTGATGTGCTCAGCTACTGTAGTGAAGAAAAATAAGATGGGTAGCACTCCATAAAGGACAAACAGATGAGTTAGTACGTGTTAAAGGAAAGTGACCTTAGGGCCTTTGTTTCTGAGTATTTTCTGCAAGATACGGAACAGTGTTCACTGGTTAACAAATTTCCGCTTTATAGGAATTCATAGTTGTGTCAGTTTTCCTCTTAGCAAATCTGTTCTCATTTAGTGGTTCTACTCCAAAGCTATGTTCCAAGAAAGTTATCAGGAGGAGAATCCACTAGAGTTATGAAACACAACATACAGCAACATGTGTGCTCATGGACAACCTATGTGCCCAGGAGGTTTATGAACACCGTTCCACCGGTTTCAGTGGAAGCCAGATTGGATCCTATGGGCATAAGCATTTGGATCAGTGAAATAATACATTTAATTTTGTTCCTCAATGGCATGTGTCTTCTAGGTGTGGTGAGAGGAACACAGACACCTAGGTCCTGAATTCAGTATATCCCCTCTGTTGCAAATGAATAAAGTCACTGAAAAAAAAATAATAGTCTTGTGTTCTTTCTCGGTTACGCTTTTGTTGGCTCTTTTCAGCCAGTGGACTGTTTGGTACAACGTGACGTTATTTCCCCTGTCACTTCATTTACTCTAGATTCTGAGGATACAAGACACTTGCCCAGCTTTACAAAAGCAATCTGGAATCTTTGGATATAAGACAAGGATTGCAATCTTACCTGGTTGAACAGCAGCACTATTGCCACCAACTTTGGTAAGGCCTGGAGTTCATCCAAAGCAGTAAGAACAAAAATATGCGTATATTTGCATCTTATTACCTTTTGTTGGCCTTTTTGCCAAAAGTTACAGGAGAACAGGAAAAAGAAAGGGGGGGAGGGGAGAAAGAAAAAAGGAAAAATAAAGAAATAAGGTGGTGGTGAATAGGGTTAAGGAGTGGAAAAGAAGCCTCAGCTGCAAGGGAGAACAACTTCAATATTACTCAAATACAATACAAAACCAGCTACATTTTGTATTACTGTGATTTTAAAAAGCAGGTGTGATTTTCAGTTGAAATGGTCCTTTATCAAATACAGCATTGTAAAAGAAATTTTTGCGTATATCAGTAAATATATATTTAAGCAAAAAAAGACCCCCAAACTAAAGGGTGTGTATGAAAAAATCTCACAGTCAACTTTGCGACATTCGACATCACATATAAATGCTAAAAAAAAAATTAAAATACTCTGGTTTATTACTTTCTGAAGACTCAAAAAAAATACTCTGGTTTGTTACTTTCTGATGGCTCAAAGCGTACTTTCCCTGCTATATAGTGAAGGTAACTAGAATAACTGATAAAAACAAATATTCTGTGGCCTGCAGAAATCATTGGAATGATACGACAACAAAAACCTCAAAGTGCTTTGGAAACGGCAAATTCAGACTACAATTCTTCTGATCTTTTTATTCGGAAGATGAAGTGATTTCTCCATTTGTAACAACATACGGAATTGCAGAAATGTTGGTCTATAAAATATTACTGCCGTGTAAAATATACATGACTGAAGGCACTTTCACCTTTTAAAACACGGACTTAAATACGCCTTTGTAAAATAAGCAACTATGTCACGGAAAAGTATGTTGATCCCTCACCATCATCTTATATCTGTTTTGTGTCCAGAAAAAGGAGGCGAAAGCAACGTTGACACAGGGCCGTAGCAAAACCTAGTAATTTTTTTCGCACACGTCACTTAAAACACTTCCCCCCCCCCCGCCCCATTTGCTACAAAGAGCATCCCACACGTCCTGGCACTTTTTCCCCCCGCAGCACCACGTTGCCCAGTTTCTGCTGTCCCCGGCCCGGGGTCCCCACCCGCGCCCGGGGACGCTGCAGTTAATGGTGGCTCCGGGAAGGGCACATTTCCTCGGGGAACCGCGTTGCTCCCGCCAGCTCCTCCCCCCCGGCTCCCCCAGCGGGAGGCTGCGGACCGCGGCGGGTGGCACCGGCCGGAGCCCAGGGCATCCTTCACCCCGGGATTCCCACCTGGGAACCGCCGCCGAAAGCGGCGACCCGGGAGCGGCGCGGGATGCTGCTCCTCACCCTCCCCGCCGGCTTCCCACTCGCATCCTTGCGACTCCAGCTCCCCCCCCCGCTTTCGGCCAGGCGCAAGTGCAGGAGTTTCCCTCGGACAAGTGCAGCCACACGCGGGACCACCCCGCCCCCTCCTCCACTCCGCGGCTCCGCGTGGGGCCGGGGACGCGGGTGGGGGGTCGCCGCGCCCGTCCCACCGCGCTCAACTTCGCGGGGCGGCAGCGGGCGGGCCCGTCCCGTCCCTGCCC